>JAMKCH010014838.1:0-93186 GCA_023653785.1 Ophioderma brevispina | reverse complement strand
AGTCCTTATGCATATTTA
This sequence comes from Ophioderma brevispina, assembly GCA_023653785.1. Lineage (NCBI taxonomy): Eukaryota > Metazoa > Echinodermata > Ophiuroidea > Amphilepidida > Ophiodermatidae > Ophioderma > Ophioderma brevispina. The sequence goes on along the minus strand of JAMKCH010014838.1, from coordinate 93,168 downwards.
TGAGAAACGCGAGTATTTTACGTTCAAAAAAAAAAAAAAAAAAAACATGCACACCACAATTTATCCTTCATATACCACAAAATGATGCCAACTTTATTTATATATGCCCTATAAAGAATTTAGGGAAGTAGGAAGCAAAATATATATTCTGTAGCTTCCTGAGTCTAAGACAGTTAAATAATGAACAATGCCAAAATGTTCTTCCATTTCCTTGTTATCCTTTAACATTGCAATACAATACAATAATTGAGTAAACAGATTCCCATTGGCATGTAAATGGTTAAATGGCATAAGGCAAGGATCACTGTACACATAGTGCAAAAGTATAGTGTTACCAATCAACTGTGACCAGAGTATGACTTCTGTGCAAGGTACACACATACCCAGGCACGCACAAAACCACATTGGAATGGATGGGATGAAAAACATCAGATCTCTCTAAATACATTTGCGTCACCACTGATTAAAGATGACAGCCTGTTATGATCTCAATCTCTCGCTCTCTTTCTCTGATGGCACATTTTACTTTAATCAGTCTCCTTTTTGGAGTCAAGAAAACATCTTGGTGAATTAGAAAGATTACACCTCTGATCCGGGCTCTGATCCTATGCTTGTCTAGTCTTTAATTTTTCCATAAAAAATAATATACAAATACTACATGGTTAGAGGGAAATAGGGCACACTATTTTCCCGAGGTACTGGCTACGGGCCTATCACCCCGATTCCCGAACCCGAAGGGTGAGGGGTGAGGTCCGAAGTCAGTACCAAGGAAAAATAGTGTGCCCTATTCCCCCGATACAAACCATGTAGTATTTGTCTTATTACACCTCACTGTGACTCTGGGGACGAGGTTGTAAAATAGTACAATCTATTTTCCTAGGGAAATAGCACGTCTAATAGGAATCAGCCAATGAACTTGCATGATTATGTTCATGAATATTCATGAGGTGTAATAATAACAACTACAAATCAAGGGTTTACTGCAAAAAAGCCCCATCTGCAATAATAGCTGCCATTTGTCAGTTGTGTTCTTATTATAGTCAGGGACAGAATTAGCCGGCCAATTGTGCGTATTTCAAGGTTTGTCAATCGGCGTGGTGCGGACTGTGATTGGTTTGAATGTGTAATATGGGCGGGGCATGTTCGAACAAAATATGATTTAAAATGTCAAAACATGCCCTTTTTTAGTCGAGTTTTCGACGCACGGATACAATAATTCACGTAAGTAAACTTTCTATTTCAATAATCTTTAAATGTTCACAGAATATTCTTCACGGCCGACATTTGTTCTGCACCGTCAAATTACGTCAGACGCGCAATTGGTCGCCTTATTCTGTCCCCGACTATAAGTGTTATACTTGCCAAATTAACACCTGGTAGCTATTGCAGATGGGGCCTTTTTGCCCTAACCCCTCGAAATAAGGTGTTGAATATATTAGCTTGACCTAGCCATAGTATTAACCTGAGCACGCTGTCTTCCATACAGCATTATTCTGATTGGCTAATTACATTACATATTCATTTCACTAACCAATAGAAAGGCAGCTTCAATAAGGTCTAGCCATCTTCAGCTCTACACCTTTCTTACCATGTTGCTGATTGGCTCCATAAATTACTTAAATTTCTTCTCGTGACCATTCCAGGTATATCGTAACTCATGAGTTTAAAGGTCAACGAGAGATTCACATAATCAGGTCCCTAAAGAAATCGAAAGTACTGATTTATTGCCCTGATGTAAATGCTTTCCAATAGGAAATATCCCAACCTGAAAGAATTAGCGAGAAATGTTTTTTTTGTACAAAAATTTGGTGACATTTAATTTCGTATAGGAGCACATACGAAATTCCTGCCTAGCTTTACATTGAATATCCTTCAAATCAAAAATACTTCTTTCTCTGTTTAAGAAATTTCTGTAGGCAAAATTACAAGGTAAGAAATCTATTGAGCAGCAATCTATCTGAATTACTATTAGACATAATATTTGTGGTTCCTCAAAAATCTCTCGTTGCACCTTTAATACTTCCTTTGGGAAAAGTGCCTTTGGGATTATGATGAGGAACAGGATCAAGCCAATGGAGCCATTATACTGACCACAGTACTTGGGTTTTAAATCCAAGCCAAAATCCTTAGGGTCAATTCCAGTCCTGTCACGTCCTATTATGGAATTAATATTAGCCATGTTCACACGGTCACAAACACTCCAAAGTTTGAAACTCCAAGGTGGAAAATTAATCCCTTACTTTTACTTACTCCACATTACGTCCCCACGAGGCCAAAACTCTGAAATCTCCACTGTGACCAGTTCCTCTCATCCGCGTCTCAATAGCGGGAGTGTAGACCGGATAGTCACCATAACCGGACGCCGCGCCACTTCGCGCATTAATTCCAACATCAAACCCAGGAATTTTTCAAAAAAAGATGACCTTTGCGAAGTCACCTCCGCTCACTATTCCCATCATCCCCCACGACTCTGTCAACACGCACACACTTCTTTCCAAAACCTCGATGTGTATGAGTTTGAGTTCATCACCCCCTATTTTTTTAGGGGGATAAAACCCGCTAGACCCTCGATAAAACTCCAAGAATTTAAACCTCCGAATGCGACCACACGGCCAAAAACCCTGAACGACACTCCAGAGTTTTGAAACTCCCGAGTTTCAGCCTCCGTGTGACCCGACTATTGATTTCTAATTCTATCAATCATCAAGAATATAGCTTATATGGCACTATTTGATAATATCAGTTTCTGTTGACTGACATATAAATATTAAGGGGGCATTTCATGATCCCAGAGTCTCGTCACCTGGCTTATGTTTTAATAGTTGAGATTTTTATATCATCTGAACTGCTGGGGATGGGGTAGTATTTTGTGTATGTGTGTGTGTGCCTAAACTTGCATACAAATTTTGTATTTTACAGACATAAGTTACAACATATTTACCTATGGAGCACAGCATTTGCTCATTACCAGGGGTCCAGGGGGCCAATGGTCCCTCCACTTTTGGAACAAAATCTGTTAAATTTGGTTCAACTTCCAATAATCTCAGACCACTGGGCACCAAAAGCAATTTGATCCCCTGCTTTGAAAATTTTTTTTGCTCACAAAATCACAACTCTCCATCAGGATGATTCTGCGACTGCTGGGGACCCACAAACCTAGATCTATGTGGGGTGGAACGTACTGGGACGCACAAACCATCATTCTTAGAGATTTAAAGGGCGCCCTATGCATAAAAAGTCATTTTTTAGAGATCTACAGTACGCCCGGTGCTCTATGCAGCATCCGGCACCCTATGCTCTGCAAAAAATAGAGGGGGCTCGTGCCAGATGCACCCCCCTTCTAAATCCGCCCCTGTAGATAAGACACTCAGTAGGTTACCAACCTTCCACTTAATATAACAAAGGGTGTAAATATTAATGTATGCAATTTTTTTGCAAATGTTGAGGTTTTGTATGACAGGCTTTCCTGCAACAGAATTTGCTGTAGAGTGTCCATCATACAACTCATTATGGCCTCAAGTATATGTTAAATTTTGCCCTAACATTGTTATTATTGTTATTATTATTATATCAATTTCTTGAATTATGCCTATATACATCCAGCTGTTTTCATGAAATCTTTCTTCCAACCTAAAACATTAAATGCCATTCTTGTTAAAAGATTCAGGTTGATTTTATTCATTATTGATAGACCATGAGGTGAACATAGCACATGTAACCCCAAATTATTACTGGTAACACTGTGAGCTTATAAAATCTCAATTCCCTTGGCACAGTTCAGTAGCTTTCATTCACTAATGTATTTAGAAAATACACCCCTTGATTTTTGGGTATGATACACGATACCCAAATCACACAAGGTCAGTTCATGTCAATGCATGTATCAATAAAACCCACTGAACTGTGTACTTGGTGGATGAGCATATTGTAACTCATAGTGTAAGTGACAAAACCAAAGCATCTTTTGCTTTCTAATTCTGTCTCTGCTAATAACACGACTGATTTGTAAGTGTATTATTCATACTTCTATTTACGGGCTCCTTCGGTACTTTAAAATGCCACGTACCTCTTCACTTTGCCTCCAGCTTTTGTGAAAACAGCACCCACTTCAACGCTCTCTAAAAACACATTTTTCTAATAATTTTCTTTATGGTGCCAAAAAAAAACTTACTCGGCTCAGAAATAGACAAACGTCAAATCTCCATGAAATCGTTGCTGTAAAGTTAATCCCTTGCCAGAAGGTAAAAATAATAAGTTTGCCGTGTCACACGACTTTGCCTATTCTTAATGGATTTAATTCCGAAATGATCATGGAAGAAAAGTAATCTTCTACATTCCATTCAAGTCAGGCAAGCTGTTATCAAAACATGGAGTCTGCCACTTTAACAGAGCGGACCAGACAATCTCTTTAAGATTTAAAATCCAATGTCCAACTGCAGAAAATAGGGGACGCTATGCGCTCCTGACCTTTTTATTGTTTTCTGGGAGATCAGAACCACACATCGTTAGAGAGAAAACAGTATGAGTTGCAAACCTCAATACTCTAGGCCACAGGGACTTCCCTAACGAGCCAATTATCTGGCTTTTAGTTTGGCATTAGAATGCCCTTGCGTAATAAGAACTGCGAACAAAACTCGTCAGATGTCAGACAGTTAGAGTTATATTAGATTGAACCTCTGACTGCATTTTTGAGAATGAAAAAAACACTTCAAATAAGCGTCTATAACCTCATAACACCATAATTGAAGTACATTCAGCCCTAATAGGCAATTATTGGGATTTTCCCTGATAAGATAGACTTTCATTTAGTTGTAGAAAGGTGTAAGCTTTTTACACATGCTGTTAAAACATTACTGCAGAAACTGCAGACCCATATCAGAGCTTTAATTTCATGGTTCACACTTTGGACTTAAGGTTTATTCCAATGAATGATTTCTCTGCATGTATAACATTGTATTTGCTTTATTTTTTATATATAATTAAAAAAACCCTTATTTTGTGATTTTAAAGTTTGTGAAATTGTGAAGTTGTTTATTTTTACAGAATCATGACAGTACCATTTAGCCCCTCCCCCTGGGGAATACCTGCTTAATCCTCATTCGTTATCCAGCCACAGTTTTTTGATGGTTCATTGGAAGTAATATCGATATGAGCTAATCAAGATACGTGAGATGTGGGTATGGTTTGCACAGAGGATATAGAAGCACTTCTGATTGGTTACTTGGAAGGTGGATATCATATCATGACTAAATCAGAGTATCAACTTACGAATGGTGTATTATTAACAGAGATAGAGAAGCACTATTTTTGATGGTTCCTCGAGGGGCTATATCTGCATCCTGTGTCTTGTAATGAGCCCAATCAGACAAACTTGTTTCTTCTCTTATTATTTTCACCTTTCCATAGCCAATCAATGAAGCTTTTGTGAAAATAACAGTTACTAGTATAATACTCTAGAACAAGTTTATTAGGTGAGCGCTTACATTTTTTGAAAATTTTCTTCAACAGTAAATTGATTAAAGGACACCTTTTATCATCATATGGATATTTGATAAATTTGGACAAGTTCTTGCTCAAAATTTTTTTCCTACCATTGTTCCCAAGTGAGATTGGAACAAGACTACATTTACTTATTTGCAGATAAGTGTGTCAAATTACCACCTGAATCCGTTGTATTTGACACTTTGCTACAGACATCCTTGTTAATCACAATCACTTTCCACAGTACAATATTTATTTTGTATTGCACCTAACTTTATTAATCACACATCAAAACCGCAATTGAATGAACACGGTTCTTGAATCCGCTGCAGCAGCACAATTCGCAATCGGTAAATTTGACAGATTTCTTTCATTTTTATGTTGTGGCTTTGTGGTTAGCGAGAGTACACTGGCACGTAGTTTTTAATTTTAAAATTTGAATTTAAATCGGTACTTCACTCTACTACGATAAAGCCCGGAGATCATAATCCTAATGATACCAATAACGTTATCTCAACAACAGCATTCTCAAGGGATCACAATAAAGCTAAGTATCAGCACAAGCTGAACTCTGCACTCTAATGTTTATTTCCAGACAAATTTATTCTGTTCAAAGTTTATTTATTTGTAGCTTCGCATACCTCAGGCTCATATAACCAGTACTAGTACTCATAATATAGGTAAACTCATCACCCTAATTTCTGTACTCACACTCATATCGAATTTACTTAATAATATCTCTATTCAGGTCTCATGCTCTTATGAGGTACTCATGCTCTACTCATGCTCTTATGCAGGTACTCGTGCTACTACTCGTACTCTTATGGAGATACTCGTGCTCTTATGCACATACTCATGCTCTTATGCACATACTCATGCTCTTATGCACATACTCATGCTCTTATGCACATACTCATGCTCTTATGCAGGTACTCGTGCTCTTATGCAGGCACTCGCGCTCTTATGCACGTACTCGTCTCTTATGCACGTACTTGTGCTCTTATGCACGTACTTGTGCTCTTAGGCATGTACTCGTGCTCTTATGCAGGTACTCATGCTACTACTCATGCTCTTATGCACGACTCGTAGTAAGCTCTTATCCACGTTACCTTTTCTCGTCTTAATGCATTACTCTGGCTCTTTGCAGGGTACTCATGCTCTATCCTGGTATTTGTGTCCTATTCACACCAGGATGCCTGTGCTTACACTATAACATGTAACCTTGTCTTTCCCAAATATTCATATTTTGGTATCGAAATACAAATTTAATCTCATGGCTCTATTCTATAAACATATTTAAATCATTTTATTCACATCCATCTGATTTACTGGCTAATGGTAGTTCTATCTTAGTTCATAGTTTAAGCCACCATAATCCAAACTGGATAAAATATTGAATGTTACCTTGAAGTAATAAATTCTGTTAAAGAATAAGAATTGCTGTATAATTATTTTTATTCCCAACTTTGTCTACACCAATACATTATTATTGCTGGCCTATATATCCTTTAAGACATGGCCCGGTCCAAAATCATTTGTATGTGTAATAATTCTTGAACTGTAACCTTGAAAGTAAGAATGGTTAGACTCCTATAATATTTGAAATATTGCAGGAATTTAAATTGATAAATTAAAGACTTAATCCCTCCTTATTTTGTAAAAAATTATTTTATGATTTAAAAATCCTGACGGAACATCTTAAGGGATTGGGAAAGCTTCAAGGTTGAGGAAAGCTGAGGGTTCAAGCAATACAGGCTGCAAATACAATATAGTTTTGTTACAGGGGTAATTTGAACTTGCTCCACAAAAGGTATTGTAAACTTCTCCAACCCAGTTTCATGATGGCATGATGCACCTATTCTTTTGTATACTACTGTCCAAAAACTTGTTGAATCCGTACCGGAAAATGCAGACAACCTATTTGGAGAACAACACAAACATTAGCCAGACACCAACCTGTTTCGAAAGAGTTAAAAACTATGTCCCCTGGAAAAAACAGAAATCTGGAACAATTGTTTAATAAAGAGGGATTGAGGGACAGGCAAATTGCCGACAAGCCCCATTTAGAGCCGCTTCATAGCTAAATTACTCATCTGTTTCAAAGAAGCCGAACGTGTGACTTTCCTTCTGGCTTTGCGGAATCGCTATAACCCCCACCTCCACCACCCCACCTCTTCCGATTTGTAATTTTTTAATCCCGGAGGGAATCGGACCCATTTCTTTGCTGACATTTGAAACAGCACGTAAACATCAAACTCCCATCAAGATTCGACATCACGCAAGGCAACAAGGCCTTAGCAATGCTTGCCACTTCAGACGTTTTGAGGTCGTATTTATGAAAATCGCGAAATAAATTTGACACATTTTAAACAGTCTTATACAAATAGCAGAATGTGTCAGAATCTGAAAGGATACTTCTTTATCTATTTTCGTCGCAAATGCCTCACCGGAAGGCTCTAAACGTGAACAACAGTCTGAAATACCCCACTGCATTATTGTATAGGTCTCATATGGAGCATAGGGGGCTGCTACAAAGTTACAACTCCAGTTTCCCCCTTTTGTTTTGCCTGAGCAGCATTTAACATGCAACATTCAAAACTGGAATAAGATCCCATGGTTGAACTGATTTGAATTAAAGGACTTCCGCCGGTTAGCGTGTTACAAAAGACAATTGGAGTCATTGAGTCTCGATATATTGTGCCTAAAAGTCGCTGTAATGTGACGACACTTGCCAATGGAAAACTGGAGCTATAGCGCCAACGAGTCAAGTTTGTTTTCAGGTGGTCAGGACAAAATACAATAGCCACTTATTAAAGATTTGGGCTATCTATGTTTGATTTATGTGGTTTTTATCGTATAAGATGATCAAGTTTACAAATAAAAAACAAAAACATACAGATCGTTTATGAATTGATTGTTCAAAATTTTGTTGAAACCCAAACCAATTTAAACCAAACTTAAACTGCGGCAAAAGTGATGCTGATACAAAAATACAGCGTTCACTGAACATTGCCGTCCTTGCTGTCGCTGTGACTGGTGCCAAACGTAACAAGGTCAACGAGGTCCTACGGTCACATGAGGTCACAAACATGTGGGTCACTTTACCGAAGGTCCATTGTTGGCAAGCATCATGAAAATGCGCGCAACAGCAGGCAATTATATTTAGGGTTAACATTTGGGTCAGCATTTTTACCACAGATGCACACCCCCCCCCCACTACCAAATTGATCCCTAAGTGCCCTCCAGACGACCCAAAAAGTGTTAAATGGGAAAGCACAGAGGTGTGCAGAAGTCTTGTCAAATTGTTGGAGCATGGCATTACTGGCCATTTTCTTTGATGACCCCTGAGATGCTGGGAATAAAAATGATGAAACGCATCCTCTCCTTGGTGCAGAAGGGCTCTTAGAATCTCATCATAAAGTGCATAATCAGTGCTCCACCTCACACGTGAAGGACCGGCGATGTGTATTAGGTTAAGTGCTTGCCTTTTGATTTATATCCCGACTTCTCTTTTACTCAGGCTACTGAAATGCAACTTTAATACCCGTAATGATCATTTACCATCTACTGCAAGGCAAACTATAACACTTCATGCCTTTTAAAAAGAGTTGTCCAGGAGCAATGTCTCAAGCTTTAGGGTTTTTTTGTTAAGTTAAATAATTCACCATACATTATTTCTCCGCACCTTTTTGCACACTTTTGAGCAAGCGCATAATTAACAACACACAACAAATGTTACGTCTTGTGTGAAGCCTAGGTAGGGTATTGAAATGCTAAAAATTGCAGAGCCACGAAAACTTGCACTCGCGAAATGACCCACTTTACAATATCCCTATAGCACCTGGTTCATGTTTCTAAGCTTTCTGCCGTTCTTGAGCTATTGAGTGCAAGAGCCCAATGTGGACATCAAAAACTATCAATGTCATGTCCATTAACATCGAAAATGAGGTCCAGAGATAATTTTCCTTTCTTAAAATTTACTATAGCATTGGGGAAAATGTATTTGAAATACCTCAATAAGATGGACCCTACAGAGTTTTGTTCTTAAGACAGGCAAGTATTACAAAGGGCACTATAGACTCCATCTGGGTATAGTTTTCAACAACCAAATAACCACCATACCCATAGAAAATTAGCTGGTTGGTTTCTGACACGATATATGATATTGAGTTTTATAAATTCTTCGCGTCAGGGCTCATTGAACTGCCATCGTTGGATGCGATCAGAAGTCCGAAATGGTCAAAAGATCAACCAACATAAGGGGTATGAGTTGTGACAATAAATTATGTAAGAAGATTAAAAGTAAAGTTCATGCAACTTGGGATGTGGTAGTGATACGTAGTCTCCAATGCATTAAAGGTGCAGCGAGAGATTTTTAGGCATACCAACTATGTGGTCATAATAGTAATATCCATGATTAGACACTCAATAGTTTCTTATTCTTACCTTTTAGTATGCACATATTGTCTTTAAAGAGAAAAAAGGTTACTTTTGATTTGCATTTTATTTCAATTCCAACATAGGCGAATTTTTTAATTGCTCCTATACAAATTAGAAATTGCACAATTTTTTGTACGAAAGCAACTTTTTTCAACTTAATTCTTTCAGATGGGATATTTTTGATGAAAGCTTACATCAGGGGCAAACTCAGAACTTCAATTTTTTGGATAAAAAAAAAAAAAAACACCTGATAGGTGAATCTCTCGTTGCATCTAGTATTCCAAGATGTCCTCCCCTCTGCCAAAAGGCTCCTTGAGAAGCAACATACAAGATTGAAAAATAATGAAAACTCATCATGTCGACATCATGCGACCCCTTTCTCTAAGCTTGCCTCAAACAGCTTTCAACCTAAGGCATTTTTAAAACATTTCCTTGGAAAAGAGTAACTTATCCCCATTTTGTAACACAAAACGGTCTAATAATTTCCTAAAACTCTTTACGTTGTTGAATCGATTTGTAAGAGAGAGGGCAGGAATAGCCAATAGGCAAAAATACTGTAATGGAATTACTGGCCGCTAATTCTCTGTGTAACATTGTATTGAAGGTATTTTTGTTTTGACCCTTTATTTGATCTTTCTTTTAGAGAACCCGCCAAACTGATGCATAATAACTTGAATACCTTTAATGTGGTACACTAAAATAGACTCAGTGCTATTTCCCACATTATATTAATACTATCCTTAGGTAAGTTGCCACTTACTGCTCAGCACCGACAGCTATGCCCCATTTCTTACAAAACGTTCATTACGTACGTCACAAAACATACGTTTCAGGTGGAGTTCGATCGACCATTTTTTCCTTGGGCAAAATATTCGGTTAAACATGTCTGCCTTGATCGCCTTTCCCTTCCTATGAATATTCAGAAACAACTGCCAGTGGTCATTAGGTATGCAAGGTAACTTGTCAGGATAGAGACATGCCATCACATAGCAACACCTCGTGGAGATCGCGTGTGGAATGTTATGGTTGTCGCAACACAAAGGCTGCCGTCTGTCATATCGTCATGTTTCGAATTGGTCAAGTTGACCAAATTGCTTTCCCTGTGTGTAACAAATAGTTGGTGGCTCTTGAGTTTGATCGAAGACATGATAATCATCTGAGAGTCGATCAAACAGCCACCTGATGTAAGACTAGGCATGTTGTTCTTACTCAACGCCTTTGATAAAAGGCACTAAAGCTAAATGCAACATTTCGGCATTTTCTGGGTGAGAGCTTCATTTAGCAATCCGTCCCATCTGTCAATGGACCTTGGTTAAGATTTTCTAGTGTTGGCCGTTGGACATCTCCATGCCTTTTTGGCACCTCCAACCGGCGAACATTTGCCCATCAGATATAGCAGACGACTAAAGATGTAATTGATCACGATTGGATTAATTATGTACCTGAACTGTGGAACCACTAGTAGTACTAACTTAACATCACTGGTACATTTACCTTTTGAGTACTATAATTAACTGTTGTCTTCCAGATGTACTCAGTTGGAAAATATTTAACAATCCTTTGAAAAATACTTGTGTGTATGTGTGTGTGTGTGTGCCTATTCTCACATGTACTTTGCTAGTAATATTTTAACATATTGGGAAGGTTTCATTTGCTTCCTTTCATCAAACATTTTCTTCTATGGATTTGGATTATTACAAGCATTTTCACAGGCTCTCAAATTGTACTTATAAATACTTTTATGCAGTCTAGATGTCTTGGTAGCAGAGTACAGCCAAAAACTCATTCAGGAGAGCCTTTTTGTATAAAAATACATTGTTTCCCGGAACACTTGCGTTGCCTGCCATCGCGATTTACTAATGGGAGTTGCAGTTTGATGATGCAAGTTCACATAGGGGTCATCAGAGGTCAATCTGTTGACATCTCATATGCACCTTGGGCAGTCAATAGGGGTTATCAGAGATCAACATGTTTACACCACATATGAGCCTTGGGCCAGTGGTTCTTCTGACCAAGTATGAAGTTAATAGTTGAATACATATGTGAGAAATGATCAATTGTTAATCGTTGTTTGATTTTAATGAAATTTGGTCAAAGGTCACACAGGGTCATCAATAGTCATCTATGTGCATCCCGCATTAAGCCTTGACCAGTGGTTCTTTTTGAGTAACTTGGTGGCCATAGCATCTTATGTGCCAAAGATATGTAGTTTTATAATTTTCACAAAATGGGGTCAAAGTTCACATAGGTCATCAAAAGTCACTTTGTTTACCACATATGAGCCTTGTGCCAGTGGTTCTTCTGAGCAAGTGTGAAGTTAATCGTTCAATGCGTATGTGAGAAATGAGCAATTGTTAACCTTTGTTTACGGCCACAGGGGAAAAAGCTATTCCTATGCGTCTTCCTGCTAAAGTAGGCGACACAAAAATTTACCATATTTCAATAAATTTGCATGCACAGAAGTCATTTGATATGGTAATAGATGTAGAAATTGGACTGTGAAAAGGACTCAGGACCAGACAGTGTACAGTGCTTCATCTCAAAATAAAACACAGACATGCAATTATTCTAAAAGCTGTGTGCAGCCAAATAGCATGTAATTCTGATCTGTGCAGTTCAATACTTACTACTTCAGCGTGCTCATGGGGGAGCCTAGATTAAGCTTTGAACTGTTATCTGCTATATCAACAAGATTACCTATAGTTGCACTGGTGTAAATGACATGGAGTGAGGGGGTGTAAGGAGGTATGGTCATCCCTCAATAATCGTCATCTCTTGAAAGATATCTACGGCCTATTGTTGGTCAATTTTCATCCGATATTTGCTCCCAAGTTCTAGCCTCTCGCAGGGTTTTGTAAAAGCCCGTACCTATTTTTTAGTAAAATTTCGCTTGGGATGGGCTTATACCTGAGTGGTTATGGTACTTCTTTACATTCAAGTAGTCTGCAGTTTCTCTATGAGGCAAACTATATGCATTTCTTCAATATCTATATTGCCTCGAAGGAACCCAGAGGCAAATGACTATAGTGTGTTTCAGCTATAAGGTGAAGTCTGACCTTTGATGTAAATTGAGAGAACACTAGAGAAGGGGCACAAAAAAAATGTCATAATATCACACCCCATGGTATACTTAATTAGCAGTATAGTGTATTTAGAGGCATAAACTTGGAGGGCCTTTCCAATAAAAAATGTGGAATACTGGTGGCAAAAGAATGGGGTCATTTTCCACTTTACACTGAACATGGTATAGACCAGTTTAGACAGCAATGTTTGTAACATGTTAGGGCCTGGTTCTTTTGAGGTAGTCGGGCCTCGACGTTAGCACACACACTGGGCTAATTGTTATCTGTTAAGTTTTAATCTTTGGGCCAGACCGATTGGGCAGGGTCTCATTGATGGGCAGTCAACAAAGAATAGTGACGTAGGATGTTAACTGGTCTATAGTTTGCCAACAACATCAAATACTTAATTGATATCACAAACAACTAGGATTAACCTTTTCAAGCAATTTAACTTGTATATCCTTTATCTAATGATAACAAAAACTCAGCATCATTTTACTATTTGATCATTTCACTAAAGCCAACCCCCATTCAGGGCCTCTCTTAACCCTTACAGCCCTATCAGCACAACACAAAAGGTTAGCCGAATGATCACGACGTGGTAAATTTCTTATGGCTAATGATAACATGGAAGAAGTTATCATGGACATGCTGTCGGATGGGACGCCCATCCTTTTGTCTACTGATATGAATGGCGGCATTCCATCATGCCTATTTCCTTTCAGCTGAAATTAACACACGGCTTGTGCGTAATATGTCTACATGGATGTTGGAAATTGCTATCGGGTGATGTGAAAACCGTCTGTTTGTTCATGCTCAATAATTTAAACATCAAATTTTTTAATTCAGTCAAAAACTGGCAAATTGTTAGTTCTTGTTAGAATATTATCAATGAAAATATGAAGCACCATTAAGACACGGGAACAGTAAAGCGGCCTAAAATTATTTAAAGGTATGTGTCACGTTACAATACTAATGTTATATCAATTCTTTGGACCTTGGTGAAAGACCCATCACCCAACATACCTTAAAGGTGCAATGAGAGATTTCACGATCAGGTGTCCTAAAAAAATTGGATGAAAGTACGATTGTTGCTCTGATGTAAAGTTTCCATCAAAAAAATCCCTACCTGAAGGATTAAGCTGAAAATGTTCTGTGATTCAAAAAAAATTGTGAAATTTCTAATTTCGTATAGGAGCAGAATACGAAAAATTCGACCTATGTTTTACATTGAAATATGAGCCAAACAAAAAAAAATCACTATCTTCTCTCTTTAAGGACCTTCGGTAGCAAAATACAAGGTAAGAAATCTATTGAGCTGTTAATCAATGAAATTACTATATTGAACAATATTTCGGTGCATAAAAAATCTCTCGTGCACTTTAATTGCAAAATTTCATTGAATACGATTTACCATTTAATGCAAGTGCTTGATGTGCATATAATTCGCCCATTGATTGCTTGCTGACCAGATTTATATATTATTGCTGTATGTCTGCATGCAAAACAACTTGCAAACTATACTCATGTACAAAAAAAATTCCACCTTCCTAACTATTTTGCTTTTGTAACTTGGTAAGGAAATGCCTTCCATTTGAATAAATTTTACACTGCTTTCATTGATTAGAAATCTTCCTAAATTACATACACACCTGTCATTCTTCGAATCCTTTGTCATTGCAAAATAACAATGGGGTATTATCAACGGATGAAAGTCTCTAAGGTCCTGGGGATGCACTCGCAATTTGAAAAGGGATATGGTGTACGGCTGGCGCTTTCAAACCTATGGCCATTCGTGGACAGAATGTGGGCGTGCAGAAAATAGGGTCCTTTGGGCGCGACTACTGCTAAAATTGATTGACCCAAATGGGGGAGTTTTAGTGACCAAATTTGCTACAAAATTGTCCAAAAATATGGGTCTTGGGATTAATTTTTGCAATTTTTCTAATAAAATAAGGCCTTTAGATGAAATTTTTCAAAATTGTCCCCCCCCCAAAAAAATATGGATCTTTGGTGACAGTGGGTACACATTCTACAACGAATAGGGGGCTTTGTGGTGTCAATGATCTGAAAATGGTGTTTTACAGCCTTTCATATGCATCACTCCAAAATGATAGGTCCATACATCTGAAAACATTCTGGTAAGGCAATTTAGAAAATTTGTATCTCGAAAATTTTGTTTTGTGCATCTCATTAATTGGATATACACACATATCTATTGGTTTCCACCTTGTTGTGGCAGTAGATGGGATGCACAGCACCGGCACTGCACCCAAGTGCGGGGCGTAATTACAAGCGCGAAACCAAGGCGGCAATGCAAAACGCCTAAGCGTACTGCATATAGTCTTAATTCTGTCTATTTCTCACTGCCACGACAAAGTGAAACAGAGTATATAAAGGCAGAGGGTAACAACCTGAAAAAGATTTTTTAAAATGAAAGTTTATGAGTTTTTTTTTTAAGTTTTTGAAGACAGATTCTCACTGGGAGTCCCCAAAAATAATAAATGCATCATTAATGAGTACGCCCGTCAACTAAACGACTAAAACCAACATTATGAGTTTACAATAAATCATGAAATTAACGTCACAAATTGATCGTATCACAATTACCGATGACTTTGTTTTTCTAATCAGTTTTTGTAGCTTCCCTGGGAGAAACTGTAATTAACTGTTAATAATGAAGAGATTTGTCATACTTAATTATACAGGCTTGTAAGATTTTACCCACGTCTACCCTTGAGTGCATAGATTACATTCTTCACCAAATCCTAACAAATGAATTTGAGTATACAAAGAGACGCTCATTACTTTGCAAATATGTGCGAACAAAGTGTGTTTTATACCAAAAATAAAATGGCACACAAAGCACTTATTTTACAAAAATTGCACTACAATTTGAATGGCTGATAATGATACCCCTGTAGTACAAGTGTTATTGCATCTAATTTACTAACTCTCCACAGCCCCCTTTCGTTTTGCCATTAAGCTAGACCTAAAACGTACTAATCCAAATAGTCGCGTGACCGGATTATTTGGGGAATGGTTGATAGAGAAACCAAACTCTGTTATATGGAAAGCATAAAGCCAAAAATGGTTTTTTTTAAAGTCCCTAGCCATAAAAGCATACACAAATTAGGAATTGCAAAGAGTTCTTAACTCCAAACCCATTAGTGTAACCATAAACCGGAGCCCTTAGAGCTTATATGCATTAGATAATGACAGTATTTTGCTCCACTCGAAAAGCTGACAACCAACTCCCCCCCGCGACGGCTAAATCCAAAATAAAACTTTTCCTCATCCTCAATTTGATTACGTTTCAACTGAATGCAATTTCACGTTCTTATAAAAGGCGAAAGTTATTTAAATTAAACTTCAGGTACTTTGTGTAGTAATATTGAAGGTAGGTATGCGGAAGAATCTGCTGCCCCCCCCCGGGACTGAAGTAGTTAATTATACTAGTGTTTGTGCTGGTGCTTTAGCGCCGTTGGCAATCTGAGTGGGTTTCAATGCCGAAGCTGTTGTGAAGGGCTGGACGACGGGAGGGGAAGAGGACGCGACGGCAACAGATTTCTTACACGCCCTATCTTACAGCCGAGACACAGATTGTTTTATGTTATTAAAATAAAACCCACTCTAAAACAGGTTTATACGATTTGTATCGTACTTAAGCCAATTGAATATCCAGTAGGACTATGGGCACACTGACAGGATTAAGTTTTATTGTTTTACAGACTCGTACAGTACACGCATGTGGTAAGATTATGTAAGAGTGATCCGGTATACGGACAGGGAGGAGGATTCCGGTATAAATACTAGGTCCGGGACTAGTTTCTCCTATACGGAGAGAGAGAATCAGTAGCTGATCAGGCATCCTCGTCTGGATAATTATCGCACCACACTGCTAAACATCATAAAATATACATTGCTGATATTTGCAAAAAAAGGATTTGTTTGAGTGGGAGCTGGACTGCCCCCTGAATATTACTCCGGGAATTGAGTAGAATTTATTTATAGCAGACACGTAATTTAGGAGAAATGTGTTTCTTATTGGGATGAGTTTGAGGAGGATACAGGCATGCATACATCCAAGAGAAATATCTCAAAAATAATCACTATGAGCTAGTTAAAATCTCAATTTCCTTGGCACAGGTCAATAGCTTACCATTCACCATGTATTTAGAAAATACACCCTCTGGTATTTGGTCTATGATATATGAACCCAGATAACACAAGGTCAGATCATGTCAAGGTATGCCGAAAAGTAAACAAAGGAACTGTGTCCTTAGTGGATGAGTATATTGTAATTTATATTGTATGAACATGTTCTTGATAGAACAACGGATTTGTTTCCTGTGTACAATTTTTAATAGGATTTACCCCTCATCGTTCATTCAGATGCGTAGAGTGGCCTCTAGCCCCCTACTGACATTGTACCTGAACTTACTGCCCTCCCCACTAGAGAACTGCTGGATATTGCGAATGGTTTAAAAGTGAGGCCAAACCAAGCAAGTATGAGGAAATCAAATGAGCACAGTTATTGAGTTATTGAGAATCAATGGTAAAAATTATTGGTAGTTGGCAATCAAATGTGTGCGGCCTGGGTGACATTGTAAATCATATTGGATGACGGCTAAACGACAAGGTTGGAGTGCGTTCTGGGATTACCCACAACAACATCCAGACTGACGCTACTTCTAATCTGTGATTGCTACTTCAATAAAACTTATTTCTGAATAGTGGCTCGGTGGCTTACCCTTTTACTTGCGGGTCTGTGTGTTAGCATATGACCTCGCTATTCTAGCTTCTTTCAAGAAATTTCTCTCAGTGCTTTTAGTTTCTTCTGCAGTCTGATAGCGTGTAAAAGCAAACTTCAGCACAAATATTGACCCCGATGGCTGTTTTGTTTACGCACGTCAGTGCCTCAAGTAAAATTTGTAACTATGAATTGAATAGACAAATTAAAGCTTGGTGTGGCATAAGTGTGTGCGTGAAACTTTCACATTGTCACAAAGATGTTCTGTGAGCCACAAATCTCTACGCATGCAAAACGCATGCCTTAATGACGTGAACTTTAGACACTTTTACGCCTGCCCAGTCTGCTAAGCGACAGTAGAAACGTCCAAAATTCTTATTTAAAGGTGCTTGTTCCGATTGCCTTTGAGACCATCTATTTACCCAGAAGTAGAAATTCAATTTTGAATATATGGATAAAATGAAATTTCAACATTTCAATCCATTTCTTCCAAAATACAGA
Source organism: Ophioderma brevispina (assembly GCA_023653785.1). Taxonomy (NCBI): domain Eukaryota; kingdom Metazoa; phylum Echinodermata; class Ophiuroidea; order Amphilepidida; family Ophiodermatidae; genus Ophioderma; species Ophioderma brevispina. The sequence goes on along the minus strand of JAMKCH010014838.1, from coordinate 74,931 downwards.
AAACGGTCATTTTAATGGTTATTTTTAAAAAGATTCAATACTTAAGCACATTAATGAATAGGGCCTTGTAATGTGCTTGATTACCAGTCTACTATCAAAACACAAGTTGTTTCCCATATACTAGAGGTAAGTGTATGCCAAGTGGCAGGCTCTCATATCAAGTAGAGAATAAGATACACATAAATTGGAACAACTACCTTTTTATTCAAGAATAACGAATGATGCCTATTTTATCGTTCTGTCAAATAAGATAAGATAATCTAAGTAAAAATATGCCCAGTCTTTTATCATACATTTTGAGAAAGACAAGATTGTCTTAAAACCAATTAAGAAATATTGAAAAAAGCCCACCCACGGGGACCTTTTAAAATGGCAGTACACGCGGTGGTCATAGTTAATAGTTAAAAAACCAATAAAAGTTGTCTTTAAAATATTTATATTTTAGATATGAGTAATGGACCAAATATTTCAAAGGGAACTTGCTCCAAGATGCTTTTGATTGCAGTGCAAGCCTTCACGTACAGTATCTGTTGTGTTTCTGTTGCATGGATACATACGCAATATGCAGTCTGCACGTGCTATGATAACTACAACCATAGTACCAGTACACATAGGCATTTACTTGTTCATGTGAGCATTCATACATTTCAAAAAGTTGTCAGTTTTCTACACAATAAAGCATGACATTACACCTTGGGCTTATCTACATTCCATTTTTTTTTTATTACACAAATTCAAGCATACATCTGACGCACTGGTGACCAAGAAATACTGAAGTGTATTTACATATCTGTGCTAACAATGGCCATTGGTAAGCTACTGCCTGTTCCTAGATACGTGCACGCTGAGATTGAGATAATCTACAGGTATCAAATGATTATTACCAAAAGAAAATATACTTCTTTTGAGTTTCTGCCAAATGGTAAATTTATATTAATTCAACAAATCAATTTCATCACTGGCACAACTTAGTGAATAATGAAATTAATCTTGATATTGTACACACTTTAGAAAAAATACAGAATAACTTAGCAAAGTGAATTGCAGATTTAGACCGACTTAGTGTCCCTGCCACCTGGAGGTCCCCCTCCAAGTTTTCCTCTGGTCATTGGTTTTAAAAAAAATAAAGTTTGGTACCTTAAATTATATTCTGTGCCTACTACTAAGCCTGGTATAGCCCCTCTTTTATTCAAGTCCCATATCATATTCTTCAATAGGACCCAATAAGAAGAGTTAGTTAGTAAACCAAATTTTAAATCCGGTTTTGTCCCCGACTATGGGGTCGGCCGATTTCCGGATACATTCTCACACTCAGCAAGACTGATGTGTGAGGATTTATTGCGGCCCAAAAGTTAATTGACAGGATGCCTTCCTGACGTCAATCCACGTTTTCGGAGGCTGGGTTATAGACCATGCAAGCAGCAGTACTGGATGGGCTGATTATAGACTCTCCAGAGATGATGTTTCTTATAGGGAGTCTTTTTCCTTCTAACCTAGGGTAACCAGCCCTTACCCTCCTCATCCAGATTTCTTAGAAACCAATGCGGGAGCACGGTTTAGCCTGCCGACAACTCGGACTGGGAACAGTTATACTGGTTAACCCGGATCCAGGATACCAGGCCCTCATAGGAAACCAGGCCGGACAGTATAGACAGTATACTATTGCCATATATCTATCAAACCAACAAAGGCCAGGCCATATTGATTCTAGGGTAATATTATTTTGCACAGATGTTGCAAAAAAGAACCTTGAAAAAAGCCTTAGCCTAGTTTACAGAAGATCTTCAAAAATCACAGACAAGACTTTAGTGTCTATTTGATATGGAAACTACGAAAGATTTCAATCCAACACATCAGTTATAGTGGGGTCCTGAACTGATGACCAAACACCTCAAAACGGCAGTGCATATTTCCTTGGTTTCGCTGAGAGAGCATTTCATCACAAGACTCCTGGTAACTGGGATTTAAAGACACTAGTAGTGATTTGAAAAATATTTGAAATTTGAACGATAGCCTGCAAAGTGAAGGGATAAGTCTGTAGAATTCTTCATAAGTTACTTTTCCAGCAGTAGAAGTGAAAGAAAAGGAAGAAAACGGGCAGTGTTCCAAAGTCGATGCTCCATTCAATACGTGTTGTAGTAATTGTCCGTTCGCGACAGTAATGACTCTTAAATCTCAGATTCTGTCCTTATTAGGTTGCTCTGGTCGTATCATTTGCAGGGTATGTTAGGATACCTGTACTTGTTACGTAAATTCTACTAAAAATCTATTTTTGATGAAGTTTTCGATTTCTGATTTAGCCAAATCACTGATAGTGTCTTTAATATCAAAATTGCCAGAAATTTTCGGTAAATTGAAAGAATCTCAATCCCCGCGGACTCAACACAAAAGACCCTATGGGGGATATGGGGATAAAAGGGCAGGCCTACAATATGGGTCTTATTTTTTTGAGATTCTACCTGTATGAATAACCTATTTCTTATGCCAATTTGGTATAGGACATGGGTCACCTTCTCCAAGCTTTCTAAAATTATTGCCGAAGAAAATTAGGCCAATTTCATCGATGAGGATTAAAAAATGGCATTTTGTGTTCAAATTTATCCCAAAATCATACATCTTCCAGGGTAGCCTATGGTAATGGATCTGATTTCAGGCGAGAATTGGTATAGATATTGACCATTACTTCCCGACGCTGAACGAAGGCACGTACAATTTCAAGCCAACCTTGAGTAGTACCCCCTGCGATTTCAATTTGCCAACATCAAGCTTAACAGGATTCGATCCTGGCGGTCCTAGAAGTTGCCCAGTTCACAGTTTTTAAGAAATTCTACATTTAGTAGTATATGGAGAACGTCAAGTAAGTGATACCTTGAAACTTTTTGATGAGACGTCTGGCGGCGTTCAGTTCGTTATAGCTTAATCCCCTCCTTCTGACCCAGATATAGGAACGAGACAGTCTTAAGTCACACCTTAATGAAGCATTAGATTCATTTGATTACATGGCTCCAGAAAAACACCCAATCCAAAGAGACTCATTAAGGGAAATAGGACAGGAATTGCATGCGGGGGGAACCAATATGTCAATTTTCGTTAATGTTCAAGGAAGTTCTTTGGGGTATTGATACGTCCTGTTTGGTCGATGACTGTAGCCAATTTTTGCTGATCTTAAAAGGTTCAATCTCTATATGTGAAACCTGTGAAAAATACTCCAGTTTTCCAACTTAGAGAGTACTTTGATGAGAGATTCCTATACCGTCATTCAATTACTCTAGGCCAGATTATGGCGATTGTTTTGATCCAAACTAATCTAATGTGGATCAACAAGGTCAGGTTCGATTTTTTTAATGGTTTGATGCCCAGGTTGTGTAGGGTGCGCGCTTCCTCCCCTTTAGTAAGTTGCTGCCTGAGCTTCATTTTAATTTCATGAACATTTGAAAAATTATAGGCCCTGTTGTCTAAAGAAGCCACATTAGTATTCGACTACTCAACTTAAATACACGTTATCAAACAGCCATCCCGTACAATAAATGGCGGCATGGTCTGAGTTTAACATTAATGGACCGTGTTCTGTGTGTTTAAAGACAATTTATTGTCATGGAAAGTTTGAACAATTAGCACTTGAGCTAATTGAACATTAAAACGTATCTGTTGATCTTATCTTGTGAGTTCTGGAGCACATTTCTATACTTAAAAAGTTGGTTTCAGCAGATTGAGCTGGAACAATTTAAAAAAAAAAACAAATTTATGCACCAATGATAAGTGACAAATGTCACATGCCATTGCCTTACTTTCCAGAATTAACAGACCCTCTTATTAACTAAAATAGAAGGTCTCATATCACAGGGAAAAAAACAACAAAAATGGACCAGGGGGGGTGGGTGTAAAAAGGTGAGAAAAGGGGGTGTTGAGGGAAAAACAGAAAAAGAGGTAAAAAGGAAGCTGGCTGGGGAAACACCTAATTTGTCATTTTCTAGTATCCCAAGATGGCGGCCCCCAAGTACAAATTTGCCGCTCAAAATTATGTTCATTTAATTATATTAGTATGTTTAAAAATTGTCATTTTCAGATTCTACGGTTGGTGGTTCTGATGATCCTTGACCTACTGTGCTTAAAATCCAGCTGAAGCACATCATGATTTTATCTCAATATCCAAATGAGCGGTCCCAAAATCCAAATAGTCGATAATATACTTATTTGAGCTATTCGGCCTATTAAGTGCCTCCTTTGTAGAATTTTTCTGGCGGATGGGGTAATCTGAACTCATACTCTATTTGCTGAGCTTACCGCCTACCTAATATTTAGTCTAAATACAAGATGGCCACCAAAATGGGAAACCAAAATATTTTACTTAGTTGTCTTAGTGTATTGAGCTTTCCAATACAAGTTAAATTAGTTGATCTCTCATCTTAAAGATTATATTCTTCAAATTATGGAACGCCATTCATTATAGGCTCTGAATCCAAGATGGCGGCCAAAATTCTCAATTGGCCGTCAAAATTACATTAATTACATAAAAAGTAACTTGAAAACTATATTGGCAGTTTTCAGTGGTTCTACTATCCTTGACCTAAGAGTACTTAAAAGCTAGCTGAAGCACTGCTCACGATTTAATCTCAAATTCAAGATGCGCGGACAAAATCCAAATTAGCCGAATAAAATTACAGTTGAACTATACTGCCCCTATTAATTTTTCCATTTCAAACCTTTTTTTACTGGATGTTTTTCTCTGAATGTATACTCTATGTGCTGAGCTTACAGGTTACCTAATATTTAGTCTCAAATCCAAGAAAGATGGCCGCTTCAAAATGGCCGCCACATTATTCTTAATAACTTGTATAGTGTATTGGGGCTTCTAAACATGCCAAAAATGAACCTTGACATGATTTATATGTAGCTTATGCGACATTTAAGCAGAATTAATCACAAATATGCGTAGTGCCAAATAAACACCATGTTTCACAAACAAATATTTTTTGCAGCCAAAAGAACCTGCGTTAGAATGAAAGATGAGGAATGAGGAAGTTAAGGTATTTTTGCCAGCCATTTCAGATTTTTAAGCCGCATATTGGATTCAAGACCTATAATCGATAGTGTTGTGTGAATTCGAAGGATATATTTTTAGGAGAGAGATCTACCGAATTTACTTGTAATCGGTAGCTACAGTACACAACACACCTAATTAAGATAATTTTGGTGGCCATTTTGCGGGCACTTGGATTTGAGAATATATATTAGTTAGCCTGTAAAATCAGGACATACAGTATACATTCAGATTAAAAAAAAAATCTTCAAAAAAGGTTTGTAATGGAAAATTTAATAGGCGTATATTAAACGTAATTTATTAGCTAATTTGGATTTTGGCCCGCCATCTTGAATTGAGATGAAATAGAGTAGGCTCAGCTGGCTTTTAGTACTTAGGTCAAGATAGCAGAACAACTGAAAAAATCTGCAAATAACGGGTTTTCAAGTTACTTATTATGTAAGTAATTTAATTTTGACGGCCACTTGGAATTTGGCCGCCATCTTTGGTTCAAGAGCCTATTTATAACGGAGATGGCGTTTCAGGAATTTGAAGGATCCATCTTTTAGGATGGACAATCTACTGAATCAACTTGTAATCGGAAGACCTCCAATGCACTATACAACTAAGTAAAATAATTTTGGGTTACCCATTTGGGTGGCCATCTTTGATTGAGACTAAATATTAGGTAGCCTATAAGCTCAGCAAATAGAGTATAAGTTCAGAATAACACATCCAGCCAGAAAAAGTATAAAAGGAGAACTTAATAGGCCGAATAGCTCAAATACGTAATATTATCCACTAGTTTGGATTTTGGCCGACCATCTTGGATTGAGATAAAATCATGACTAGTGCTTCAGCTGGATTTTAAGCACATAGGTCAAGGATCTCAGGAAAAACCACCGGAAAAATCTGAAAATGACAATTTTCAACATTCTTTTTATGCTAAATTTATGTAATTTGGCGGCAAATTTGTAATTTGGCCGCCATCTTAGGTCTAGGAAAAATTTAGGGTGTCCCCCCAAGCTTATTTGAAATGTTTGATTTAGGAACTATTAAAACCGTGGAGAAAAGTTTGACCCACAAAATGCAGTTTTTCCCGGGATTAGACCTGTCTAAAAATTAATCAGACAGAATGCCATTATATCTGTCAACCAATGAAAATGAAGAGTGTGTGTGGCCATTGTGGCATTTTTTCATTTGGTCATTTTTTTGTTTTAGATTATTGGAGGTTGTATGAAACAAAAGCCTAAAACGCCTATTCACGTACGAACATTATTATGTTGGGTACACTTGCCAAGATTGTTTGAATATACACATAGTGCCGTAATCATTGTGTGAATTAAGCTCACGACCCGCAATACCGGCATTGCCGAACAGATAGGGTGTTGTATCGCTTGTCTATTTTAATCGTTGTTTACACGCTGTTTACAGCAGTTGCGAATTTTTAAGCACACACATAGCCCAGATGTTCGAATCAGCTGAAACAATTATGACTGAGACTGAGTATTAGTAATGTTAACAAAATGTTGCCAACAAATTTTCTAATGTTACTTTAAATTTTGTCCAATTGGATCTTGACAGCTTTTAAAGATATTTTAGCTCCTGAGAGGGGAGGAAGCGTGTCATAGCAGTTAGGGTGCTTGCATGTGGCGCAATTTACCAAAATACTGGGTTCGAATCCTGTGGGCTCACTTGCTGGGATTAGTCAGGGTGCCTCAATCTGCGATTTGATCTGTATCGAGCTATTGATTAAATACAGAATACCGACTCTCCCAATGTTTCACATGATTGGGCCAAATGAACTATGAAAGCATCACTCCTTCGGAGCTGCAAGGAGGGATGTTAAGAGGGGATGTTAAGTAAGTCATCGGTCACAACTGTACATATACATCGCCAGTCAGTGTCAAATAGAGTAGGGTGTAAAACTCTTGACTGTTCCCCATCTGCCCCCCCCACCCATCCTCAAAGGGGCCATGTTAGGAGCATCCCTGTCATGGAGGCACGCGGCCCCCCGGATAAGCCTTATCAGTTGAATAAATCCTGATGACACCACCACCACAAGACATTACAATGATTGTGGAATGCCTAAGAAGAAGCTCCAACCCAAGTTCAGCTACAAGACAGCTGTGCACGTCAACAACATCAGACATCTATGAGCTTATTATTCCACCATAATATTTCTGTTACTATAATAATAATAATAAACTATGTCCTATAATTTAATTGCAAATCCTATAACTAAGTTTTCATAATACCACTTACGCAATAATAAACCAGCTTTCGGGGGTCCATTCTAACTACATGGTCAGAATTAATGTTTAAGAACATTAATTACAAGCGAGTCCTTAAAAAGGACAACCTTCTGCATTTTAGGGCATCAATTGTGATGAATGAAAAAAACAAATTGAGTTTTGTATCCACTAGCTTGTAATGAATATATGCCAGCCATCAATCATAATGATCAACCTTTATTTGATGAAACAAAAGAAATTCAGTTTCATGTTTACTTTGCTGATACCATCTGGATTTTTTGAAGTAGAAATCACATTCCATGGAACACCAAGCTTCAGTTTCCCATACTTCCTTTTAATTTTAAAGGGAACTTCTTATAGTGCAAAAAAAAACAATTAAAAAAAAAAATGGCCAAATCACTAGTGTGTAGTAATACCTGTCCTGTCATACATTGCTGCACACAAGTTGTGCCTGTACCACACATGAAAGATTAGTCTGCTTGATGAAATAGTTCAATGCTATCAGTGTTAAAATATTTTCATACCAAGAATGTAATTCTGCCCTACCACATTGTTATATTATAACATTGGAAGTATTATTTTGGATATAAAGTGGCTATAGAAGTCATTCTACAGTTTAATTTGTTCAAGCAAAATTTTGCAATCTACCCAACCAATAGGGAAAACTGTTACATAGTACCTTTTAGCGTTAGGACTAGTCCATTTAGTGCAAGCAGCGGAAAACCAACCCCCCCCCCCGCCACAAAAACACAACCCCCAACCTGCGTGCCCATCTGATTTATCAAACACTCCCCCCATGATGCCCCATCCCTCCACTATCCACTAATAAACACCCACCTAACCCACCCCAACCCCCTCCACAATACCCACCACCCTACCCCCCCACGCAACAACCCCCCCCCCCCCCCAACAATAACAATCTAACAATTTACCCCCCCCCCATTTAAACACCCTCCTTCATACCCCCCCAAATTCCCAACACTCCTCTCCCCCCCCACCCCCCCCCCCCCCCCCCCCACCCCCACCCCCCTCCCCCCCCCCCCCCCCCCCCCCACCCCTAACCCCCCCCCCCCCCCCCCACCCCCCCCCACCCTCCCCAATCCCATTAGGGAAGTCACTTCAACTAGTGGTGCAAGTAGCGCGAGTAGGGTATGTTATCACTTGACCATGGCTATGTATGGAAATATGAGACCCTTGAAGTCAACAGGCAGTATCAAGTAACAGCTTGAGAAGTGTAAAAAATGTATGGGCTGTACACACACAATAATAACTGAGTACCACTGCATTAGGGTTTAGGTCAATCAGGATTAATCTTCTGCCTGGCCAGAAGAAAAAATGATCCTCTGAGATTAGTGTAGTGTAAGAGCTACATTATGCCCTCATCCATCAAGGATCGGTTTCACTGGGTTGTTGTGCAGAACATGCCCATTTGTCATAACTGATGGTGTACTCTGTTGTATCGTTATTGACTACCCCAAAAAAAAAAAAAACCAGGGGAGGTATTTTATACACTGCGGGAAGGAAGGGTTCTGAACATGCCAAAGGGGAACAATTGCAGAACTATACACAACATGTTCGTCCCACATAGTTCAGTGGTTGTACTTTTACATGACCATTGACATTGAAATGAAATTTTGTTCAGCCCGGTATCTATATACCCCCAAAACCAAAGGGTGCATTTTCTAAATTACATTGGTGAATAAGGCTACTGTTGAACTGCTGCCAAGGAGATAATGGACTATGAAAGGCATGTGTCAGTGATTTGATTAAATCAGAAAATCGAAGAAAAAATCATCAAAATCAGATCAGGATTTTTGCATGTTTGTAACAAGTGAAGGTATCCTAAAATACCCTACAAGTATAAGCCCAAAGCACCCCTAATAAAAACAAATCGGATATTTTAGCATTTACTCTCCGTAAGGACACTTACTACAACAGATAATGGACATTCCATATCTTTGAACACTGCCGTTTCTTTACTTCTGTAATTTTTCAGTTGGAAAAATAACTTATGAATAATTCTAAGGACTTATTCTTCACTTTGAAGCTAGTTCTGCAATTTCAATATGTTCACTCTTTCGGGGCTAAATCACTGATAGTGGCTTCAGTTTTCATAGTCAACAGTATTTCCACACAAAACAAATTGGGGCATACAATTTTCAGCCGTCTCCTTATCTTGTTATCTTGAATATTTCAACATTCCTTGCCAATGTTAATTTGTGCATAGAAAGTTGAAAAAAAACGAATATCACTCTCTACATTCAATAAATATTCTCGCCTGCACCAAAAAAAACATACTGTTCGCTTTTATATTGCTTGGCCGCCTCAGGCCCACTATAGGAAATCCTAGTTTACTATCATACAGACTCATATTTTACGCTCAGTTTATAGCTTCCCTTGAAACTGATGTCCACATTAGCAATCACATGTAATAAAAGACACTGCTTGATTGCAATGAATCCCTACACTTTGGAGTAGAATGTCTCACCGACCAGAAAGGCTGGATTCAAATCAAGAAACAAGCACTTGTTAATTACCGTTTCAATAGACATACCTGGTGTGGAATTTGAATGTCAACGAAATGTATGTTGTTATACTGATTTTAAAAATTAGTCCTTAAAAGGTAGCTGGTAGTCAACACAAATGTGTTAAGTATACAGAACAGTTGCATTTAGATTTAATTTGATCTACAGTATATTTTCTGACATCAGATGTAATCATGCTGTTCCGAGCTATTAATTACCAAATATTTGTCACGTTCATTTTTGGCACGTTTTAGCTACCACTGTATAAATACCTGTGAAGCCCCTTGAGATAACAAACATCGACACACTTGCGAGGCGCCGCCATGCCGCAATTATCATACTTGGGTATTCGCTTTATTGACCGACTCTCTCCTCTTACAACTTACAGTTACACCAAATATGGTCTCAAACGAATATCATAAACATCTCTTAGCAACCCTTACCCAACTTCTTTTCCACTTAGTGGTGAAATAAGTACGATGCCACTTTTTTTCAAATTATTAGAGACATAGTTACCAGCACAATTCCACAGTATTGTTGAAAGCTAGCGTGATAACGGGGCATAGTTAGTGAATTGTATCATATAAAGATTGCCACGCTTGGCCTAATCCATTTGTGTATGGGAACCAACTCAAAGGTATTAAACAGTGATAATAAAACTGTCCATTATCCTTTCTGATTGTCTGAAGGTATAATTTCGTAACGTGTACCAAAGGGGCCCACTGAGGCTACCAAGTATTGACACGCATGTGATTTTACAGGTTTTTCTATTGTGTGAACTTAAAGCCAATACCACATTTCATATGATGATGGGCCTAGGGGAAACCCTAGTTTTATATTGCCTTTCTATGTTGAGACTCTGTACCATTGGTGTTGTAAATGTGCGTTTTCATGATCCCAACAAGCAATAGTTCCATTTTGGGTTAGATTCATCATAAATATTCTTGAAATAATAAAAAAAGTAAAAAAAAACTCTCTATAAAATTTTGTATTTTGTGTTAATTGATTAACTTTCTGCTCAGAGTGCCCAAAGGGCCACTTTTTTGTTTGTTTATTCGCTACATGTCTATGACCCGAAATATGAGTTACCCTACCATCAAATTAGATTTTTGATTAAACTTGAGCTATTTTCTGGGTTGTTACCTTAAAAAGTGCAAAAGCAAAATCAGATATTTTATTGTCAGAAATCCAACCCACATTGCCATGGAGATTCTCTTTTGCAAACCCAAATACAGTTTTGAAACACAACAAGTTTCAAAGAAAAATGGGTATTTTAAAAATAATAAAATCATTTTATAATTAAAAAAAAACACCACCATTCGTTTGCAAAATTAAATTTTACAAAGTGCTGGAATATTTTGCTGCCTCCACCTTAGACACCAAAGAATAATACTGTATGTTTTCATCTGAGATAAACCTAAATAAAAAACAGTACACCCTGGTTGGTTAGAAGACCCATTCTTCCCTTACAAGAGATAGGAGATATATTGACAAACCAGAGAGAAGGCTTCCATTTGCCTGCAGTATAATCAACTAGACGAGCATAGCCTTACATCGCTAGCCCATAAGATGAACTTTGAAAGACACCAAGACTGTGCTACAACCTCAGCCCCACGACCACGTTCAATCACACTTCATAAGCATGGGTACTCAATAAAGAACTCCTCTGGTATTTTAGGTTACAGTATAATGAGATTTATGTAATGATTTTCACCTTTAATGTTCAACTAGGTCTGGTCTTTTCAACTCTTGGTGATGATATGAGATTATACCTGTATTGATTGTTGATGCTCAGGGCTGTGACATGAAATATAGGCCTTGAAAAACTGATTGATGAAAGCGAAGCCAGATTAACTTTCTATAAAGGGTGTCACAAAGTTTACTTGACCATTTTTGTATATACTTTATTATATGAAAGCGTCAAGTTACATTTTTGGGGACACCCAGTTCGATCTTCTCAGGTGGCATTTTCTATTTATTACAGAACAACGTCAACAGGGGATGATGGCGGTAATGTCATATTAATAAAATACCCCCTTTCCCAAGATAATGAACTTTCAATGCACGGTCTTGTCTAAGGAGTCAGTAAAGGCACACATCCATTCTATAGGTCTCTGTTACATGAAAGAGAAAGGCATCCTTTATGAAATATGTAAAGAAGTTAGCATATTTATTAAAGGAAATTTATGTATATATGGCATATTATTAGCCTTAATCAAATACATATTTCATCCACTTATATTCTGATTTGTTGGAAAAACAATTCTCACATTTGAGTTTTGTACAATGGGTAGGCAAAACTGACAAGAATATGCCCTAGTGCTTCCTTGGTATAGGTCCATCAGAGCATAATCTGCCCTTTTAATCTTGCACTTGTGTTGGCTTTGAAGTGAATTTGCAAACTAGTTTATAGTGTCGCCGAACAAAAAGTTTGTTAGGTGCCAAAACTGGAGGGCAAGAAGCCAGGCCCAATTTTGATCTAAGCATCGTTCTATAGACAAAACTCGTCTTTACCTGTGACACGCCCTAAAATTTATGTTTAAGAGACACTTTTTGATGTTTAAAATTAGCCCCCAATTGGGTGGATGTAAAGTGCCTGTGTTGGCCAACATGAGACCGGTGCCCCTCAGTGATGGCGAAAAGCAACATGCCTTTGCCTGGTGGAAGAAGAAAAGATGGCAATGACTGCATTGTACAGGAGCTACCGTGGCGAAGCCTCAACTCGTCAAAATAATTTGTAAATTTTGGACACAATTTGATCAAAACTGAAAAAGGTCGATCATTTTGATACCAAAATGGACAATATCTTGGTGGATCCAATGACATTATTTTTCCAGTCAAAATGCAATTTGTTTAGAGTGAATAGGATTAACCATTTTTTTTTTGGTTTTGCCTAGTGTAATTTCAAATAATAAACCCACAACAGTAGCAATATTGTAAAATATTATTAAAGACTGGATGAGATTGTTGTATAACACCATATTTGACAACCAAACCAAAACGACAAAGATCCCTTTTAAAAAGCTTTAAGTCTTTTCAGTTATAAAAAGATGGCTTGCTTAACAGTGCCCTTTTGCAAAATGAGCAAATTTGTATGCTAATAGAGAAGGACGGAAAAACAGAAAACAGAGAAGATAAGAAAATTCGGTCTTTCTACCTATGGTACCTCTGTTTTGTCTTGAAAATTGTAAAAGTTTATATTTTTTAAAGAGAAGATTACCGTTTGCTTTGTATTTTTCTTCACTTTCATTAGGTGGCCTTTCACCCAAATTAGAACAAATTATGCAAATGATCTAGTTGCCATGTAGATGGGAAAGAAAAACACCTCAATACTAGCTCTGTCACTAGACTCTTGTGGGAAAACAAGATTCCCTTGCCCCGAGGCTTAATGCTAGCGATAACTTAAGGTATACCCAAGAAAGAAAAATGCATCTTCGGGTTAACCTTTCCACCTGCGTAGATTATTGTATTTGGTTTTAATGCAGAAGCCTGTGTTGTTTTAAGATGGCTTCCCAAATGACTGAACTGAAGGTCATTTAAGACCCTGATGAAGACTTAGGATTGGTTGGACTCATTTGAAAGCCTTTTTCATACACTGTAAAAAAAATAAAAAAAATAAAAAATTTTTGACTTTTTGAGAAAACAAAACTGAAAAAAATGGTGATGCTGTGGGTGACTACATTCATCTGCCAGAGGCCCAGGAAAAGGGTTTAAGACGCTCGTGACATCTGCTGCCTACATTGAAAGGAAGGATATATAAAGTATAATGGATGGCAATAAAAAACAACCACCGCGCAAGGTCCTGGACATTCACAAAGCTTATCACCAACTCTTCTGCTTTATTTATACCAAATGAGTGAAGAAAGAAAACACATAGAGATAACAAATGAGAGATAAATTAAATAAAACCTGCCCTGAAGGTGATAATAGGATATCTTTACTATGCTTGTTGGTTTTAACAGTTGCAGAGGGCCCCATTGTAGGCAAAGAGTCCAATATATACTTTCTTATTCAACTTTTCTTTTGCCCATGGTGTTTTTTTTTTTGCCCCTTAGAAAAAGAAAATGGTTAACAATTTTTGAAGAAATTGACTAAAGGAAGATACTTGGGGCAGTGTTACGGTTCAGAGTTCTCAATGGAAATTACCCTTTCCAGTCTTTTGACGCCTTTATGCAATGATTGTTAAAAGAATGATCACTCAAATGTTTTCAAACCTGTTATAGAATAAATGAACCAAATTCTTCATCTAGAGCCAAATTTCTCAAAAAAGTGTAAAACTTCAGCAAATTTTGAAAACAGAAGAAAACAAATGGCTACTTTTATAATAACGCAACGCAGAATGTTACTCGGGGAGAGCGTGTCCAGCAGTTAGGGTGCTTGCCTGTGGCGCAAATTTACCAAAACTTCCTTCCTGGGGTTCGAATCCTGGTGGGGTCCACCTTGCGGGGATTTATTCAGGTGCTCATTCTGGAATTTATTCTCTAGAACCGACTATTGATTAAATACAGAATACCGCTCTCCTCCATGTTCACATGGAATTGGGCAATGAACTATAAAGCATCCCGTCCTTCCGGAGCGCGGAGGGGTTTAGTCATCGGTCACAACTGTACATATACATCGTCAGATCATTGTCAAATAAGAGTAGGGTGGAAAACCTCTGACTGTTCCCAATCCCTCCCCCCACCAGTTCTCAAAGGCGGCCATGTTAGGAGCATCCCTGTCATGGATGCAACCGGCCCCGATCAGCTTACTCCGTTTAATAATCCTGACAACCACCCCACCAGCAAGCCATTACTAATGATTTGTGGATATGGCTAAGAAGACGCTCAACCCAAGTGTCAGCTACAAGACAGCTGTGCACAGCTCAACACATCAGACATCTCTGAGCTTATTATCTACACCATAATATTTTCTGTTACTATACTCATAATATAACTATGTCCATAATTTAATTGGCAAACCATAACTAAGTTTTTCATAATACCCTTCCGCAATAATACGCAGCCTTTCCGGGGTCATTCTACTACATGGGGTCAGAATTAATGTTTTCAAGACATAATTACAAGACGAGTCCTTAAAAGGACAATCTTCTGCATTTTAGTGCACAATTTGTGAAATGAAAAAACAAATTGAGTTTTTGTTATCACTATATTGTAATGAAATACTATGCAAGGCATCAAATCATAATGATCAACCTATATGGTTAAACAAAGGACATTCAGTTTCATGTTTACTTTTCTGATACATCTGGTATTATTTTGAATTAGAAATCACATTGCATGGAACCCCAAGCTTCAGTTTACCATACTTCCTTTCAAGGGAATTCCTTATCTAAGTGCAAAGGCCAAATCAACTATTGTGTAGTAATACCTGTCATACATTGCTTTACAAAAGTTGTGCCTGTTTTTCCACACATGAAATATTAGTCTGCTTGATGAACTAGTTCCATGCTTCAGTGTTAAAATATACATACCAAGAATGTAATTCTGTACCACCATTGTATATTATAAACATTTTAATTATTATTTTGGATATAATTGGCTATAGAATCAATTCCACAGTTTAATTTGTCAAGCAAAATTTTTTTGCAATCTGACCCAACCAATCAGAACAACTTGTACATAGCCACCTTTAGGTTAGGACTAGTGTCATTTAGTGCAAGCAGGGAATGTCACTATCACTAGTGGTGCAGTAGGTATGTATTCCGACCATGGCCATGTATGGAAATATAAGACTCTTGAACTCAACATGCAGTATCATAAAACAGCTGAGAGTGTAAACAATGTATGGGCTGTACAAACACCAATAAGACTGAGTAACACTGCATGAGGGTTTGGTCAATTCAGGAATTAATCTTCTTCTGCCGGCAGAGAAAAATGATCTCTGAGATTAGTGTAGTGTATGAGCTCCAATTATGCTCATCCCATCAAGGACTCGTTCACTGGGTTGTGCAGAACATGCATTGTCAATAACTGGAGGTTGTGTACTCTGTGTATCGTTAGTGTCCCAAAACCAGGGAGTGTATTTTATACCTGGTGAAGGAAGGGTTCTGAACTATGCCAAAGGAAATATGAGATATACAACATGTCTCCCACATTCAGTGTGTTGTTCTTTAAAATGCTTGACATGAAATGACATTTTGTGTTCCGGGTATCTATATACCCCAAAACCAAAGGTGCATTTTCTAATACAATTGGTAAAAGCTCTGAACTGTGCCAAGGAAGATAAGGCTATTAAAGTCAGTGTCAGTGATTTTGCTAAATCAGAAAATCGAAGAAATCTCAAAAATCATATTTTTGCATATCTGTAACAAGTATAGTAATCCTAACATACCCTACAAGTTATAAGCCCAAAATCAACCTAATAAAAACAAATCGGATATTTTAGTCATTACTCTCCGTACGGACAACATTGACTAAACACTAGGACATTCATATCTTTGAACACTGCCGTTTCTTCTTTACTTTTCTGTCAATTTTTTCAGTTTTGAAAAATAACTTCTGATAATGCTACAGACTTAGTCTTCTTGTTAGGGGATTTCTGCAAATTTCAAATAGTTCACTCTTTCCGGGTAAATCACTGATAGTGGCTTCAGTTTTCATAGTCAACAGTATTTCCACACAAAACAAATTGGGGCATACAATTTTCAGCCGTCTCCTTATCTTGTTATCTTGAATATTTCAACATTCCTTGCCAATGTTAATTTGTGCATAGAAAGTTGAAAAAAAACGAATATCACTCTCTACATTCAATAAATATTCTCGCCTGCACCAAAAAAAACATACTGTTCGCTTTTATATTGCTTGGCCGCCTCAGGCCCACTATAGGAAATCCTAGTTTACTATCATACAGACTCATATTTTACGCTCAGTTTATAGCTTCCCTTGAAACTGATGTCCACATTAGCAATCACATGTAATAAAAGACACTGCTTGATTGCAATGAATCCCTACACTTTGGAGTAGAATGTCTCACCGACCAGAAAGGCTGGATTCAAATCAAGAAACAAGCACTTGTTAATTACCGTTTCAATAGACATACCTGGTGTGGAATTTGAATGTCAACGAAATGTATGTTGTTATACTGATTTTAAAAATTAGTCCTTAAAAGGTAGCTGGTAGTCAACACAAATGTGTTAAGTATACAGAACAGTTGCATTTAGATTTAATTTGATCTACAGTATATTTTCTGACATCAGATGTAATCATGCTGTTCCGAGCTATTAATTACCAAATATTTGTCACGTTCATTTTTGGCACGTTTTAGCTACCACTGTATAAATACCTGTGAAGCCCCTTGAGATAACAAACATCGACACACTTGCGAGGCGCCGCCATGCCGCAATTATCATACTTGGGTATTCGCTTTATTGACCGACTCTCTCCTCTTACAACTTACAGTTACACCAAATATGGTCTCAAACGAATATCATAAACATCTCTTAGCAACCCTTACCCAACTTCTTTTCCACTTAGTGGTGAAATAAGTACGATGCCACTTTTTTTCAAATTATTAGAGACATAGTTACCAGCACAATTCCACAGTATTGTTGAAAGCTAGCGTGATAACGGGGCATAGTTAGTGAATTGTATCATATAAAGATTGCCACGCTTGGCCTAATCCATTTGTGTATGGGAACCAACTCAAAGGTATTAAACAGTGATAATAAAACTGTCCATTATCCTTTCTGATTGTCTGAAGGTATAATTTCGTAACGTGTACCAAAGGGGCCCACTGAGGCTACCAAGTATTGACACGCATGTGATTTTACAGGTTTTTCTATTGTGTGAACTTAAAGCCAATACCACATTTCATATGATGATGGGCCTAGGGGAAACCCTAGTTTTATATTGCCTTTCTATGTTGAGACTCTGTACCATTGGTGTTGTAAATGTGCGTTTTCATGATCCCAACAAGCAATAGTTCCATTTTGGGTTAGATTCATCATAAATATTCTTGAAATAATAAAAAAAGTAAAAAAAAACTCTCTATAAAATTTTGTATTTTGTGTTAATTGATTAACTTTCTGCTCAGAGTGCCCAAAGGGCCACTTTTTTGTTTGTTTATTCGCTACATGTCTATGACCCGAAATATGAGTTACCCTACCATCAAATTAGATTTTTGATTAAACTTGAGCTATTTTCTGGGTTGTTACCTTAAAAAGTGCAAAAGCAAAATCAGATATTTTATTGTCAGAAATCCAACCCACATTGCCATGGAGATTCTCTTTTGCAAACCCAAATACAGTTTTGAAACACAACAAGTTTCAAAGAAAAATGGGTATTTTAAAAATAATAAAATCATTTTATAATTAAAAAAAAACACCACCATTCGTTTGCAAAATTAAATTTTACAAAGTGCTGGAATATTTTGCTGCCTCCACCTTAGACACCAAAGAATAATACTGTATGTTTTCATCTGAGATAAACCTAAATAAAAAACAGTACACCCTGGTTGGTTAGAAGACCCATTCTTCCCTTACAAGAGATAGGAGATATATTGACAAACCAGAGAGAAGGCTTCCATTTGCCTGCAGTATAATCAACTAGACGAGCATAGCCTTACATCGCTAGCCCATAAGATGAACTTTGAAAGACACCAAGACTGTGCTACAACCTCAGCCCCACGACCACGTTCAATCACACTTCATAAGCATGGGTACTCAATAAAGAACTCCTCTGGTATTTTAGGTTACAGTATAATGAGATTTATGTAATGATTTTCACCTTTAATGTTCAACTAGGTCTGGTCTTTTCAACTCTTGGTGATGATATGAGATTATACCTGTATTGATTGTTGATGCTCAGGGCTGTGACATGAAATATAGGCCTTGAAAAACTGATTGATGAAAGCGAAGCCAGATTAACTTTCTATAAAGGGTGTCACAAAGTTTACTTGACCATTTTTGTATATACTTTATTATATGAAAGCGTCAAGTTACATTTTTGGGGACACCCAGTTCGATCTTCTCAGGTGGCATTTTCTATTTATTACAGAACAACGTCAACAGGGGATGATGGCGGTAATGTCATATTAATAAAATACCCCCTTTCCCAAGATAATGAACTTTCAATGCACGGTCTTGTCTAAGGAGTCAGTAAAGGCACACATCCATTCTATAGGTCTCTGTTACATGAAAGAGAAAGGCATCCTTTATGAAATATGTAAAGAAGTTAGCATATTTATTAAAGGAAATTTATGTATATATGGCATATTATTAGCCTTAATCAAATACATATTTCATCCACTTATATTCTGATTTGTTGGAAAAACAATTCTCACATTTGAGTTTTGTACAATGGGTAGGCAAAACTGACAAGAATATGCCCTAGTGCTTCCTTGGTATAGGTCCATCAGAGCATAATCTGCCCTTTTAATCTTGCACTTGTGTTGGCTTTGAAGTGAATTTGCAAACTAGTTTATAGTGTCGCCGAACAAAAAGTTTGTTAGGTGCCAAAACTGGAGGGCAAGAAGCCAGGCCCAATTTTGATCTAAGCATCGTTCTATAGACAAAACTCGTCTTTACCTGTGACACGCCCTAAAATTTATGTTTAAGAGACACTTTTTGATGTTTAAAATTAGCCCCCAATTGGGTGGATGTAAAGTGCCTGTGTTGGCCAACATGAGACCGGTGCCCCTCAGTGATGGCGAAAAGCAACATGCCTTTGCCTGGTGGAAGAAGAAAAGATGGCAATGACTGCATTGTACAGGAGCTACCGTGGCGAAGCCTCAACTCGTCAAAATAATTTGTAAATTTTGGACACAATTTGATCAAAACTGAAAAAGGTCGATCATTTTGATACCAAAATGGACAATATCTTGGTGGATCCAATGACATTATTTTTCCAGTCAAAATGCAATTTGTTTAGAGTGAATAGGATTAACCATTTTTTTTTTGGTTTTGCCTAGTGTAATTTCAAATAATAAACCCACAACAGTAGCAATATTGTAAAATATTATTAAAGACTGGATGAGATTGTTGTATAACACCATATTTGACAACCAAACCAAAACGACAAAGATCCCTTTTAAAAAGCTTTAAGTCTTTTCAGTTATAAAAAGATGGCTTGCTTAACAGTGCCCTTTTGCAAAATGAGCAAATTTGTATGCTAATAGAGAAGGACGGAAAAACAGAAAACAGAGAAGATAAGAAAATTCGGTCTTTCTACCTATGGTACCTCTGTTTTGTCTTGAAAATTGTAAAAGTTTATATTTTTTAAAGAGAAGATTACCGTTTGCTTTGTATTTTTCTTCACTTTCATTAGGTGGCCTTTCACCCAAATTAGAACAAATTATGCAAATGATCTAGTTGCCATGTAGATGGGAAAGAAAAACACCTCAATACTAGCTCTGTCACTAGACTCTTGTGGGAAAACAAGATTCCCTTGCCCCGAGGCTTAATGCTAGCGATAACTTAAGGTATACCCAAGAAAGAAAAATGCATCTTCGGGTTAACCTTTCCACCTGCGTAGATTATTGTATTTGGTTTTAATGCAGAAGCCTGTGTTGTTTTAAGATGGCTTCCCAAATGACTGAACTGAAGGTCATTTAAGACCCTGATGAAGACTTAGGATTGGTTGGACTCATTTGAAAGCCTTTTTCATACACTGTAAAAAAAATAAAAAAAATAAAAAATTTTTGACTTTTTGAGAAAACAAAACTGAAAAAAATGGTGATGCTGTGGGTGACTACATTCATCTGCCAGAGGCCCAGGAAAAGGGTTTAAGACGCTCGTGACATCTGCTGCCTACATTGAAAGGAAGGATATATAAAGTATAATGGATGGCAATAAAAAACAACCACCGCGCAAGGTCCTGGACATTCACAAAGCTTATCACCAACTCTTCTGCTTTATTTATACCAAATGAGTGAAGAAAGAAAACACATAGAGATAACAAATGAGAGATAAATTAAATAAAACCTGCCCTGAAGGTGATAATAGGATATCTTTACTATGCTTGTTGGTTTTAACAGTTGCAGAGGGCCCCATTGTAGGCAAAGAGTCCAATATATACTTTCTTATTCAACTTTTCTTTTGCCCATGGTGTTTTTTTTTTTGCCCCTTAGAAAAAGAAAATGGTTAACAATTTTTGAAGAAATTGACTAAAGGAAGATACTTGGGGCAGTGTTACGGTTCAGAGTTCTCAATGGAAATTACCCTTTCCAGTCTTTTGACGCCTTTATGCAATGATTGTTAAAAGAATGAACAATCATAAAATGTTTTGCAAATTTGTTATAGAAAATTAGCCAAATTTCTTCATCTTCAGAGCAAAAACGTTTTTCCCAAAAAGTTAAACCTTCAATTTAGGGCGGAAAACGAAGAAAACCAAAATAGTCAAAACTTCTAATTAATAACTGACCTCAGATTGTTACAACCACGACTCCCATTTTTGGTGTGTGAATTTCAGCTCCTCGTTTAAAAAAGAAACGACTCAAATTATAAATTACAATTGTGAGGCCAATTTACCAACTATGAATGTTAGCAATATTCATACGGTTTTATCCACGTTGAAATATTAAATCTGCCAACAACCATGGTTTTTATGTTCTCTGTTCCTTTGTAAGCACTTCACATTTACTCTACATGGAGAAGTCCTGTCATTTCTTCAATTGTTGGAGTAGCTTTGCAGCTCTATAAATAACTCCAGCTTGAAACGCGAGGAGGTGATATTTAGATAAAATATCACTGTCGCAGCAAGAAGTATATACATCTGTTCTGTATCTGATACATCCTTTTCGGACAATTTCATCATTTTTTTACAAGAAAAAAATCCTCAAAAAATATCCTATTCCATGTGAAGACATATTAACAAATTTCATGGACTCAGCGAGGATGATAACGATTTGATTTGGTAAAATTGGCCCGATGGATGGGGGAATCAACAGTTCACGAACCGGTTACTTTTTACCATCACAGATACTTATTCATGTACAATGCACGTAGGGATTATTTCCCCTTTCTTGAGAAATTTGAGGAATTGTTGTTTTAAGATTATTGAGGATAAAATCACCCTGAATCTCATTGTAATACCTATATTTCTAAATTCCTGTTGTTTAATGGGAAAAATCTGTGAGAAAAAGCCTCCGTTTCAAATATATAAGTTAAACCCATCCCAAATTACACTGCAAAAAAATGTCACATTGGCATATAGGGTGAACAAAAATAAAGAGTAGGAAGGGCAGGAAGGAATTTAAAAATACAAAACACATTCTATTTGTCTAAGTTTGGGCCTTTCCCCCCAATTTTTTTTTTTTTGCAAATGCACCCACAATGGATGAGATGGGTGCTTTTCCCTTCCCCAATATAAAAAGAATGTAAAAGCAAGGCTGATTATTTTAGTGTATGTAATAAATGTATACCCCGCAACATATATCTGAAAATGTCTTAAAATTTGCCTAAATCCTGATACATTCCAAAAAAAATAAGAACATAACCATCACATCTTTGCATGCTAGTTGTGAGCAATTTATTCACCACCATATTTTAAATTGTAGTACATTTTCTTTTGGGATTGTATGTCCTCACCCTGTATTCACGTGAATTGAAACGATGTTTAATTAGTGTAATTAGGCGGCAAAATTTTCATAGTTCATTTCATTCGAGAATAACCATTTGTAATTGATCTGTATCGAAATACTCTTCATTATAACAGGTTAATTGCAGTATCATCATACCACATGGCTGAAATGGTGGGGGGTCCTTTTTAAAGATAATGTAAGTGACGTCCTTTAAAATGAGTTGAAGTTTTCAATACATTCCGTTTTTGGCAGCAAATATCCCCAAAATACAGAAATACATATACATCAAATTTATCGGGCCCCTTAAAAGCGAGCCCAGACCCATACTGATTCAACCAACCCCTCACCTAAGTGGTTAGAAACGTCAAAAAATATTGGCACATCAAAAACTGGTCGAGAGGTTTTAAAAATTTACAATCAAAAAATTCCAAATTGAATCAACGTCTAAAAAACCACTTGAATCAATTTGCATTTTCAAAATCACAAACGTAAATTTATAAAACCTCTCAAGGGTTTTTGACATTCCAACGTCGATTGCCAACTGCGTACACCTTCTAGTGTAGTAAACTGAATTGTCTCCCTTTAAATTTTGCGGCCACTGCCAATGAAGACGCGACGGAGCAAATCTATTGGATTGCTCTCTCTGATTGCTTTGATTACTTTCTTGGGAGCCCAGCATTTACTCAAGAATCTATCGAGTCCTAATTAGCAAAAACTTATGTCTCATCATGATCACTGAGCTTCCCAGTGAAAATTCATCCTTTGTTACCTGCTGTTTTCATTGATTTTTCCACCATGACCTTCACAAGGGAAAACGATGTAATTTGTACACTGATTCCAAGGAGGATACTCCCTTTTGTCATACTAACGTGTGAAACTGCAATCCAAACCCAACTGGTGAAACTGAATACTTGACATATAAGACCGTGGCTGCCATGGCATGACCACTGTACAGCAGTACAGAAGATAGCATACAAGTGCATGTACGTATTTGTACATGCTCTGATATCATCATTTTCCTATAAGTAACAAAATGTGACATCTGTACAAAGAAGTATATGCTTGTATCTGTTATCTTCTGGACTGCATGGAGTTAAGATTCAAGATTGGCCTACCAAACCCTCATCTTCTTTAGACGACTTCAAGATTGAAATCAGCAAAAAGGAGTTACTTGAAAAGGGTGATCGGTTTTCCTCCAATATATACACTCCTTGAATGAATATGGCAAGGAACAGAATATCACCTTCCCTGTGTGTGCGGATGTCATTTTTTATCAGATCTACGATTTGGAATACAGAATTAGATGTCCAATGTCTATTCATGAGTCAGAGGTATTGATATGATTCCTCATGTCACTCAGTTACTAGGGAAACCCATCTTAAAAAAAACAACTTAACACAGGTTTGGAAAGTTAAGCATCAGCCAAAATTAACTTAAAAGCAGTGGTGCTCTTAATTTCTGGAGAAGATAGCAATCACAAAACAAAATATTCTCCAGATTTGGTTTGAAATGAAAATTATCCTCTAAAAGGTCAACTATTTCAAAAAAGCCACAAAATTTATGAAGAGCTTGATGGAAAAATCAACATTTACAGGTACGGCCAGCCTAGCTAAGATTGGAAATCTACGATTTCAGTGATAAAATTGTTATTTTAAAACATCGCTAACCACTAAATATTAAGCCTTTCAATCCTGGTCGATTGTTAGCAGCCTTTGAGATGGCTTCCCAAATAACCTGCAGTCATTTGGGAAGCCATCTCAAAAACCACTGAGCTAAGACTAGGCTTGTTTGGACTTATTTGAATGCATTTTGCAAGCCGATTCCAAATATTGTTAAAAAATGCATTAATTTGGAAAAAAATGAACCAAAAAAATAAAATCTGAGTGATTGAGTCACCTGTAGAGGCCAAAGCTTAAAAAAATCAAAATCTCAACATCATGTAAAATTGAGGGCATGTCTCAACTGAAATATGGTACTATTTGTTCTAACAAAAGGTAGCAGCTAGAGTATTGTATATTGGTACAACCATCTCACACATGCATGCTATTTTCTTACAACTTACATCCTTTTTCTCACTGATGTACCGTTGAGAGAAAAAAGTAAAATAATAGCAAAAGACTAGAAACACACCCTTTTGTCAGACCAGAACACACAACCGTGGGTGTTCATACAAAGAGATCCACTAAAAAACAACATCCCAAGTGCACTTCTGAGCTTAACTTATTTCATCAGCCTGAACTTTTAAAGTAGTATGGCTTGAAACCAAATGGACAAGAAAATGGACAATCCTCTTTGGGGAGGAAACCACGCTTTTAATATCCTCTTGATTCATTGACCATAACCGAACGAGTTCCTTCCATCGGAAGTCATAGTAAACGCCGAGGGTTCTACTATTGTGATGTGTTTATTTGACGAGCAGTGGAGCACTCCCTATCTATCTTCCCCCAGACATTTAAATACACACAGCATTTCCCTGGACTTTGTATTTTGATACCGGTGCTATATGCTCCAATTGAATCAGTTCATTGACAAATAGGTCCTTGATTCCACGTTTTATTATCCAATTTAATTGGTCAGATCCCATAACAGGATGATCATACAACTTGCCGAGGCACTACTACAGCGTGCAAGATTCCAATATTCCTATCTGTGTGTGTTCAGTTCAGTGACCTAGAGATGAGCATTTATTTAAACAAGTCTGCAGGATGCTTGTTCTATCCTGATGAAGTTTGTCTTTCATTTCGGAAAAAGAAAGTTTCAGTGTTTCTAGAGAGTATAGCATTGTGAATCTTGTTTAAACTTGAAATGTGCTCAAGATTGTGGACAAATTTTGTAAGATTTTTTTAAAAATTCGGGTTAAATTGAACCGACAATTTTGGCTTGAGGTATATTGCGAGGTCCAATTTTCTAGAAAACTTGGTAGAGCCATGGGTCCACATTCAGTTTCTCAGGGGCATCAATGGCGGATCCAGGATTTGAAAAATGTCAAAATTACCGGGGGCTGAAAGGCTGTAACTGGTCCAAAATAGCTCAAAATGGGCTGATTTTGCAAGAATTTGCAGAATTTGCAGAATTACCGGGAAGCGCGCGCGCCCCCTCCCTGGATCCGCGCCTGGGCATATCCCTACCTAAACCAAACTTGATTACCCCAGGCCATGGGGTCATGACCAGGGAAACAACCACTACCACCTTAGCCCCAGCTAAGATCAATACACATAACCCGTACTTTCAAAATATTTGATTGGGTATTGTTCTATTGAATAATGCACATTGGTGCAGCTATTAAGCTATCCTCATGAGAGCAGACATGAACAGGATTGTGTTTTTAGTTGGAGAGCAATATTGAAATTTCTTGTCAGTAAAGGGAATAATGAAGTGCATTGTGCCAATTTTTTTTTTTTATATTTGTATCTTTTTCATCCTAATTTTGCCCCAAATTTGATAAACTAGATAGGGGCTGGTTTTAACTCTAAGACTCTTTAGCTATAATTTAATATAAAATTGTGAATTTTAAGTTATTTTAAAAAACTAAACAAACCATGATGTATCAATTTAACATCTCCAAATATCCTTAAAACTGACATCTTGTATTTCCAGTTAACAAGGTGGCTGATGTGCAGATGGGTCCAGCAGTCTACCTTTATTAGTCAGGATTTTTCCTCTACCACGGCATGGTAATTGTGACTACTATGTACTGACCTACAATCATCTACCCAGGAGGAATTCCCTTTTAGTTAAGGGGAAATTTTGGACCTTAATCTCACAAAATGCTCCTTTTAATGTTGAAATTAAGGATATACCACTAGGTACCCCTTTCATACATGAAAATGTCTTTAAGATTTAAGTTTGTGGAAAATTAGTGAGAGCGGGTGCTAAAAATCTGATATTATTAGTTAATGAATTGATGGGTATTTGCAATGAAGCAATCAGTCAAGGATCAATAGGAATTTGTTATTACTGATGTAGTCAAAAAAAGAGGTTTGGTTGGATGCATTTCAATTAAAGACCAAAACAAACCAAAAACACTAACTTGACTCATCAACAGCCTTGAAATCAATAAAAACCTTCATTAATGTAAAAAATTAGCAACAAAGGGAAAAAGAGCTTTTATTTTACAGCATGTCATTTGTTTCTGTCAATTTGTTTCATTAAAATTTGTGCACTTTTTAAGGTGAAAAGCTTTTACATATTATAAATAATAATTTAAAACATAACCAAACCACTGCAAAAATCACCTTGACTGACCACTTCCTCTATACAAGGGCAAGATTATCAAGGTTGGTCACCCCTGGTCACCCTTTTAGTCATTTGTTACTACAAATGTTTTAATTTCCAAAGATATTAACAGGATACTCACACTGATACAAACAACAACAATTATGAAAAGGCTATGGTTGATCAGAATTAATATAGCGATAAACTAAGGACAAATGGAATGATTTGAAAATCAATAGCCATGAACAAAGATGATCGGGTGATGATGAGCGAATCGTTGAATCCTTGACAAAATATCAGCACTACTTGCAGTGATAAGGCAGCGGTACTAACGACTCATTTGTGCAGTGAGTGAACCCAAAAAGTGCAAGTGCAAGGAACTGGTGTGTTTTAAATTCATTTGTATCTCTTCTCAGAGTGCGAATGTCAGGTCCGTGGTATTAAAAAAACCTCAACTGTTCGCTTGTACCCGTTCTTGAGGAGTGGGTGTGGCTTGGTGTGCAACTATGATGCATCTCATTGGTATTTCAGCTATCCATGACGAGAGATGCTATTGTATGTTATGTTGTTATCAATGTTAACACACAACAATTCATAGATATAGTGCTAATTAGGTATTTATATAGCATTTAATGCAGAACAGCCTCTACATATGCATATTATTATTGCCAGTAAGAATCAGAATCATTTCGCGCCTTACAATGGCGGCAACGACATTCAGAGGTCTGGTGGTGATCAGAACCTTTTCTTTTAACCCCTAGTTATATATAGTCAACAAAATAAACCTATGCTGAAAATACAATTGATTCTGACACCTCTTTCAGTAGCGTAACAGGCGGGGGGGTGGGGTGGGGGGGGGGGGAATGCAGAGGGTGCAGATTTCCCCCACAGAGAGCTTTGAATGGGAAGAAAAAGCTTGAAAATCATGCTAAATCAGCCCTTTTTTGACTGCTCACCGGGAATTTTCACTTCCACAACTGGGAAATTTGCCTCATAACAGGAATTTGCCCCCTCTGACAAGTAACTCCTGTTATGCCCCTGATCTCTAATTTTTTTGTTTGAATATTTCAATTACCTATGGTCCCTGTGTTAATTCTAACTATTAACCCTAACAGCACTGAGTGCTACAAAATACTACGAGCTGACCTGAGACGAGTATAACTATTCGTCTCAGCTACAAGAAAAAGGAAAAAAAAAAAAAAACACAGAAAGAAGTGAAAAAAGAGGGTGCATTTTCTCCACTCAGTGCAGTAGTATTTTGTAGTATTTGGTACTGTAAGGTAAAACATAGTCTCGTCCGTTAGGGTTATGTATCCAGGCAACAACAATCTAAAACTGCTACAGTTTCATATTAAAAATAAAGGGCTTATTTCTTGACTTAAGTTGGTAATTAGGCCTTTGGCAATTAATACCTAAAAGTTAAGGGCACATCTTCCTACCAAATTCCTCAATATCCCATATCAGCACTTAGATCTTGACATTCCTCCTTAAAGGCAGACTCAGAGATTTCCTGAGGAGGGCGCCCTCAATTTCCAAAAAAAATCGTGTTTTTTGTATGTACATAATGCTTGTCCATATACTAATCACTGTGTGAAATTGCTAAGCTTAAATCGAATTCCTTCATATAGAAAATCACAACTTTGTTATAAAATTCCGGATCCGGAATTTTTGTTATACACAGTATCCTATGGGAGGTAATACTACAAATAAATGTTTACTGCATCAAAACGAAAAATCCGATTCATCTCAAATTTCGGAATTGTGCATTTTAGGTTACTATCTTTAGTTCTAGTCGACTATTTTTCATTATTACTCAAAATATAATATTTCGAAATCTCTGAGTCAGACTTTAACAGCTCCCTCTATTCACCCTGGGTGGAGAGAGGCAGGGAAGGTAAAGTACATTGCCTAAGTGCGCAACACTTTGGCTCCCAGTGGGACTTGAACCCACTATCTTCAGATCATGGATTGATTGTTGTATCTCCTGGACCATACATGTAGCTGTGAAACTCACAAATAACCCAGTGTAGGGATGGTTAGTGTTGTTGATAAAAAGTGAATCCTGTTATAATTCTATCAATGATTAAATTTGTGATTGCATAATTATTCAATATAAATTCCACAAAAAGGAGTTTCTGTAACCTGAAATCTACCACTTTTTCCTGACCACTATGAATTATCGGAAAACCTTAACAAATAACCTGTGAAAGGTTTCCGAATTCATAAGTGTGTCGATGGGTCAGGTTACAGAAACTCCCCAAATGACAGGGACTTTTGTAATATCTGTTGTAGATATTTAATCCTGTATTTGTCTGTATACAGCTCTGTTACAACCAACAGGTCCATCACCCATTGTATTAGCTAGCGTTTCGGCCTTGTCTGTGAAATCATCAGGGCGCTATGAGCTGAGGAGAGATCATAATCGATATAGGATCATCCTCATTACACCTCAAGTGTCATCCATTCGACTCAAATGCTATTCCTAACCTTTTATTTTATGGCGATTGTACCCTTTTAATGGCACCAACGATAACCAAGAATTATTGCCCTGTGATTATGTTTAAATGTTTGGCTTCTTGAGTATGAAATACTTGTAATGATATCATGTGGTAATCCAATCGGTACTCTGAATTCGATGGATAAACATGAATGTTTGAATGAGCATACTTAACGGCACACCCCCCATCGTCATACAACATTCATCCATCACGGAATGACTCGTTTTCAGAACATGATATTCTATCAACAGGTCATGAAATAGAAAAAAATGCAAACTAGGGATGGCTTTCAGTGGGTATAGGTATTACAACTACGAGACCTACATCTCGCCTGCATTGGTAGTTTAAATATGCACATTATTATTACTATTCAGGCATAAGGTTCAATGCCAGGCTTTTGTCCCCTTCTGTTTAATTCAATCCGTTCTGTCAGCACCCATGCAAGGCGAAAATTGTATGTGAAATAATTCCTGAAAAGTTACCCTCAAATTTACATAATAAGCAATATAGGTGAGTTTCTGCATGCCTATACATTTCTCCACAAATTGATTAAATATATATTCAAATTAAGTCTTAATTAATCAAGTAGGGGTCGTGTCCTTCATAAATCCTTCATCACACATGACTTTTCTATGTAAACAATTATGACGCCTCAACAGCTCACACAGTTTTTCCAAAATTCAGCTACGCACTTGCACAGTCCTGAGCAAAAGTCTACATATACCGACAATGACATGTTCCAAATGGCAGATTTTGACTTTATATTTGTATGTTTTACCATTCACACAGTTATGAACACATGCATGTTTATTCCAAAAACGTACCAACCTGATTTTTATCTTTCAATTTCTTTTAGCTCTTCAGCCCTATCATTTAAACCATGTTGCTAATGGCTAAAAAAATAATATAATTCTATTAAGACTAAGAGTGACCAAAAGGCAGGTTATATTCACAAGGTTAAAATAGTTCAACACTTACAATAAGCGAGCCTACTAAAATGCTAAGTGTGCTTGTTTGTGTGTATACCAAATTTAATTATCCTACCCATTTAAAATAGACCCCAGCTTACAAGGCTCTGTTGTAAACCACTCGGTATTTGACCATAATCAAATCCTTCCTGTACAAATCTACATGCACCAACACATCCCTTTGGGGCAAAACATTTGACAACTCCAGATTAATTCCAATCCACTTGGCATTTATCCACCCTTATAATTTTACGCCCTCTCTAAGCTATAAATCCCTGAATTGAGTAAATTAGGCAACGATAATTCATGACCTTATGACCAACACCTAGTAACTCATACCCCTAGCAACTTCAGATAGCCATCATGGAATTAGCCCTGATCTAAACCCTCCTCAAGTTACTCGCTGACCCTGTTGACAATAAAGTACAAACCTATTGATAATAAATTCCAAGCAAATCTCCATAATAATTGAGAACTTTGCCATGGGGCATAGAATCTGTATTCTTGTCCCACTTCCAACAAAAACCTGGCCACAGATTGGCAGTTTCCCAAAGCCTGGTTTGACTTGTTGTGATTTGTATTGGCCGTGTTGTCGTTCTTGACATCAAAACTTGATTCTGATGGGTGATTGGCTAATCATGTGAGCATTCCATCTGGATGAGTAAATCATTAGGGCCATATCCTGAGAATTGAGATTCATTATATTTGATTAAAATCCAAATCCCTTCACATCTATTCCATGGCTCCTGGAAGAATTATAGCTTGGAAGAAGTAATAAGCTTTCAAGAAGCAATAAGCTGGTTGTGTCAGATGTTGATGGACATATCGTCTATCACACTTGCCCGTGTATTCACAACTGACCACTTGACTCAGCCGTTTTCATTAGTAGTCAATATCTATATTATTGAACATCTTTGAAGTGGCTCTTTCAAATTAATAAATACACAAACGTTTGTGACTAAATATAGTCCTTCAGCCTCACATGTACTCCATAAACATAATGCAATTGTCTGCTGTATACACGATTATTTTTTGTGAGGGTATTATTTTTGTGAATTTTGTGAATGGACATGGAAATACATATGGTTGACATAGATCATGTAAAAATAAACAACTCACACAATTGACCCAAAAACTGAGTGGCTAGTTTAGACCAAAAATTAGGCTGATTTTTATCTTTTTAGCAAAAATCCTAGGTGGCTTGAGACCCCAAAGTCTCCCCTGCTGCACACACCACTGATTTGGGATATTTTTTTTTTTTTTTTTTTTGATAATTCATGACCTTATGACCAACACCTAGTAACTCATACCCCTAGCAACTTCAGATAGCCATCATGGAATTAGCCCTGATCTAAACCCTCCTCAAGTTACTCGCTGACCCTGTTGACAATAAAGTACAAACCTATTGATAATAAATTCCAAGCAAATCTCCATAATAATTGGGAGCATTGCCATGGGGCATAGAATCTGTATTCTTGTCCCACTTCCAACAAAAACCTGGCCACAGATTGGCAGTTTCCCAGTACCTGGTTTCACTTGTTGTGATTTGTATTGGCCGTGTTGCCGTTCTTGACATCAAAACTTGATTCCGATGGGTGATTGGCTAATCATGTGCGCATTCCATCTGGATGAGTAAATCATTAGTACCATATCCTGAGAATTCAGATTCATTAAATTTGATTAAAATCCAAATCCCTTCACATCTATTTCGTGGCTCCTGGAAGAATTAAAGCTTTGAAGAAGTATTAAAGCTTGGAAGAAACAATAAGCTGGTTGTGTCAGATGTTGATGGACATATCGTCTATCACACTTGCCCGTGTATTCACAACTGACCACTAGACTCAGCCGTTTTCATTAGCAGTCAATATCTATATTATTGAACATCTTTGGAGTGGCTCTTTCAAATTAAATACACAAATGTTTGTGACTAAATATAGTCCTTCGGCCTCACACATACTCCATAAACATAATGCAATTGTCTGCTATATACATGATTACTTTTGTGAGGATTTTATTTTTGTGAATGGACATGGAAATAGATATATGGTTGACATAGATTAGGTAAAAATAAATTACCAAAAACTTGACAATCTTGAGGAATTCTGAATGCAAAAATAACAGCGTATACACACAAAGAAACAAATGTGCATTAAGAGGATTGTAGCTTTACGTGAAATCAAATATGCCTAAGCTTTCATTTGATGCACCACATTTATACTAGTAAGTTATTAGATGGTGCTTATTTGGTCATTTTCAAGCGAGTGTTCAAAAACCTGCAGGTCCGGGGGTCTGAATGCAAACCCAGGGAGCTGAGTAGCTAGTTTAGACCGAAAATTAAGCTGATTTTTAATTTTTTTTTTGCAAAAATCCTAGGTGGCTTGAAACCCCCAAAGTCCCCACCCCCTGCTGCACACACCACTGATTTTGGACATGCACTTACCTCTCTCTCTACCTCTCCCAAATTCACACTCTTTCACACTCCACTTTATAAGTCATTACACGTAATAATGATGACACCATTTGTGCATATTTTATCAATGACAATTCAATTACTGTCTAAAATATTTTGGGTGGACACTCTTGTCTATAGCTTATTGCTATTTAGTATATAAAAACCCCAAATCTAAACTAACACGTGGTAACTTGGGACTTATTTGGCGCGCAATTCGTTGATCACCCAGGCAAATTCAATAGGACAAATTCCGGACTCGCTCAACAACTTTGTTATGATACACAACAATATGTCGGGCTCCAAATATGTTGTAAGAGGCAATTGAATGGCACATACAAGCATGATAAAGGAAGTGCTCAGAAACCAAATCCTATTCAAAGGCTCTAAAGAGACTTCCTAGGTCGGCCGGCAATTTCCCATTCACGGCTAAATGCGACAAGATTTCCCTGCTTTTTCATTACAACATATCCTGGCCCTCGTCTTGCTAATATCACCTTTTACAGTGGTATGCCGGAAATGTAAGAATTCTAACTAAACATACTCTGCCATTTGGTTCCACACTGGACTGTATTATTTTCATTTAGACTTGCATATGATGTGCCAACTTCTACTATACCATGTTCAATTTAAAGTTGAACATGACCCATTTCTTTTGCCACTTATTGTACATTTTGTCAGAAGAGATGTTCCAAGTTGTGCCAAAAATACACTATAGCTGCTATAGTATATTTATTCCAGGATTATATTATGACCATGGGTCTTCTCTAGCATTATCTCAGTGTACTTTATCATAGGTCATGTTTCATCATATAGTGAACACACTATAGAACTGAATTGACAAATGAACTCAACAAGAGAGTTTATTCCTCTTTCCCCCTTGCAACCAAAATGAGTTCTCGCATCTAGCATGTTGAAAGGCACATGAATGAAATGCATTAACTCAATGAGTGCTAGCTACCGATTGGTTGCAATGCAACTTAAGGGATTTTTTGAGCCAATCAGTAACTTTGTAATAATGGTGGTAGAGCCGGAGTAGGGTAGAACTTTGGAAGCTGTATTTCAAGTGGTTATTGGAATTAATAAATGGTGTCATAAGCCAATCAGGAATCCTGTATTATATCATGAAAGGAAGACAGTGTTCAGGGGGTTAAACCCCATTAGATGCACGATTTCGAGGAGGAGGCCCTTGAAGTCGAATGGTATCGTTTACTTAATAATGAGCATGCCTGCATTCACTACGTCAAGATCAATAAATTACACACAAGTTAATGAATAGTCAACCTACTTTGCCGAGCTAAGCAACAGCAATTATTTTGTATATATAGAACACGATTCGCCAGTAATATGCCTACACATCAACTTTATTGACGGGAAAATGTGCAACAGAACTATGAGTCCGTGTTATGTTCAGGGCAATTTTCCCCATCACTTGAGATCTTTTTAAGTGCACAATTTAAGTGCCTTGATTCTTCAATGTCTTATTTCTTACATCAAATATTTGTCAATACGTCACCGCATTATAGTGGATCTGTCAGTTGTATAGATCTATAGATGCTTCTGGCTTTGTGCTTGGGAGTGTTTGAGTAAAACAACCAAGCGGCGTTGCAGCAAATGCGTTTCTTTTCTTTTGGAAAATCGCTACACGACAAGCATTAGGCTTTTCAAGTGCTGTTTGGACATAAAATTTGTAACTTAAATCTATTGTCGTTTTAAAAGATTGTCTGGTATACTTGGAAGTTTCATCTAAAAGCCTATGTAATCTCACAGGCAAGCTTACACAATTTGAACATAGGATCCTTTGTGATTTTAGTCAAACTTGCATTGCCATACTAACATGTAAAACTCAATAACCAATAATCAATTACTTGACTTGGATAAACTATCATTATGGGTGCTGTAATGTGAATCATTTAATGTGTATAGTCTGTACCTAGAAATCTGAATGTTCCTAACACTATACTGCTCCCTGTTCAATATGTATATGGGGAAAAAACAATTTTGAACAGATTTTGGCAAATTTCATTGGTAAAAATTATGTTGACTGTCACTATAAAAAGAAAGTTGTCTGTGCAATCTAATCTCAAAACAATTGCAATAGAATTTAATGGTAACACCTGCTAGATAATCTCATTGGCTGGTATTCTGAAAGGGAGTCCAACTTTAGACCCGAGTTTAAACCAGAGTTAGTCCTACAAGAGTGGACCTTTTTTCCTTCCAACGTAATCTAAAATGTGCTGTAATGGGTGAGAAAATTCCTCATGAATGGGCCGGAATGCCCCATCCATGAGGAATTTTCTCACCTGTTACATTTAACTTTCACAGTATTTTGAAAGGGGAAAAAGTCCACTCATGTAGGACTAACCCTGGTTTAAACCCAGGTCTAAAGTTAGACTCCCTTTAGAATACCAGCCATTGATTTTTGACAGGACATAATCCTAGCACTCAATGGGCTTGCATGTGAATGCATCCTGAATATCAGACCTGTTCAGATTTTCAAAGGTGGGGAGTACAGAATGGAATACTCTTACTGGATGCCTATATTTGAAAAGTTTCAAAATCACTATTTGAAGAATTCACCCCTTTGGGAAATAACCCTGCCAACACTTTTCCACCTATTCACACTGCAGTTAAGTGTATTGTGCATATGAATTAGCACCCAATTGCTAGTTATACAAAACACCTACTCAATATGTATGCTCATCTGGTAACTTCACACCCAATTTAGCTGATGTAGTCTAAAGCTTACCAGGGTATGATTAAGGGGGTTGTATAATTATACATCACTATGGAAAAAAAACGAAGTAGTTGGAAGTTGATTACACTTTTTGTACGTAAAATGATATTACATACTGATCTGAAGTGTATACATCAGAGGTGACTTTTTGTGCCAAAAAGTAATTGGTCATTTCTCAAAATTTCTTATCATTACAAACTTCTATCCTCGAGTTCAAAATTCCACCATGAAAATCAAACTTCTCACCCTTGAAGGGGGGTAATTTAAATAATCTCACACCCTTCAATTTGTATTCCCTTTCTAAATGTAAATTGTCTTATCTTTAGAATTTCTTGCCAATGCATTTTAGGTGAGCATCTGAAAAGGAGGAAACTAATTAAAAATAAAAAAGGACCACAAAAGGTAAACAGAACCAATTTATCTTTAGGACTGTAGCGTCCATATTCCGACACCAAATGGTTTGTCAGATAAGGGTATAAATAATTAATGTTTGTAACTTGTACCACACAATTTCAACCTGGAAGTTGTGGTATTTTCTTCCATACTGGCTCCAGGATATCATGAATGTTAGTGTTCTAAATTCATACAATATTGACGCACTTCAAAAATGTTCATTATGAACAGAAAATTGATGTACATCCATAGATAGGAGGGATTAAAATGATCTTAGAAAGAGTCTGCTAAATGCATTAGTCCAGGAAACTAACTGATATTTCACGCTTCTTACCTTTCTCTCTGTCATGACGTAAATGAAATCTTTGCCGGTGTCAAACCGCAGGCCATTTTCAACCACGAAGTTTATCCCGCGCTATTGCTCATTAGAGCTCCGCTGTCCCCACCCCTTTCCTTCGTATTAGAGGTTACTCTCAGCTGTGGAATTGGAAAAGAAACGAGTTTGTTAAATAACAATTTCATTCATCTCCAAGTTCTGCCAAGTTACCTCTTCTTAAGAAATTTAAACAGAAGTGTGCTTTAATATTTTTTCATGGTATTCTTAGCCATTTTTTTAAATATTAGTTAGTTCAAACAAACTTACAGCAAGTATTCCTAATTAAAAAAAAATACAGTACCATTTTGGTAAGGACAGTGGTGGCACCGGGGGTGCAAAACAAGGGTTGTAATGTTTATC
This sequence comes from Ophioderma brevispina, assembly GCA_023653785.1. Taxonomy (NCBI): domain Eukaryota; kingdom Metazoa; phylum Echinodermata; class Ophiuroidea; order Amphilepidida; family Ophiodermatidae; genus Ophioderma; species Ophioderma brevispina. Next base: position 38,616 of record JAMKCH010014838.1, on the reverse strand, counting down.
ACACAAATATGTTTCATTCCCCCTCCCCCCAAGAAAATAGCAAGATTTTGACTTTAAAAAAGTTTTCAAATGGCCAAGGGCTTGATAAATAAGTCAAAACCAATGAATTTTAAAAAGGGTTAACCTTTGATCCCCCAAATTACATATCCATATTGTCATCACCTCAGAATGTTCACCCCCCCAAAAAATTATACTAATGCTGCTATTCGCCGGTAACAGATAGTAGGTTATCATCCTCGCTGAATTCAAGGTCTCAAGTTCAATAGCTGCCATGTGTACATCTGTGTGCTGTGAAGTATAGGATAATTCAATTTATCTTTGGCCATGACCAAAAGATTGGCATAAGAATATGTTTAATTAGAGTGTCTGACAAAATGGCAGCTATGCCACTTACGACCTTCTGTGTAATCACACCACCAAATTGTAAGTTAAACGTTTCATATAGAATACCCAAAGGATGAAAATAAGGTATTACAATTGATTCGTCATCGCTGTATGACATGGTGCAGTAGTGCTTGACGGAAGAATGGCAAAACCTGATTTGCATCCTTGGGACTTCTAATGAGAATGTCTACCCAACTTGTAGATAGCTCAATTTATTACACATATCATGCCCTTTTTAATCTAGGGATTGGAAAAATATTCTTGTTGTGTGGTGGAAGGCTTGTGAATACACTTAGTAGACTAGTCTTTTCTTTACACAATTTGGCTGTGATCGTTAGTCTCCCTATAGCATTTGGACTTCCTTGGTTTCAAATGTACACATCCCATTACATTGGTTGTATGATTGTTTTATTGGAATTAATAAGCAGAGTGCCCTAAACCACAAAATCAAACATGTAGCTCTAAGTTCCATGAAAGGTTAGGCCATAACAAGTTCCCGACATCTCAAATTGACCATGGGAAGAAGCTGTGAAAAATCTTCAAGAGCGCATCTTTAAGGTAGCAGTAGTGGATTCACCACATCTTGGGAGCAATTATTCAAATTAGCTCCATGAATATTTATCGAGAATGATGAGAGGTGGACTCCCCAAGTCTTACAGTAATTAATATCATGTTGCAGCTCCTACAATTTGCAAGTGAAACAGGGGTTTACTGGGATCGTTTTAAGCAAAAAAAGCCTACTGACATTAAATAAATTACTCCCCAATTTAAGCAGATAACAGCACCCAGTGGCAGGCCCAGACTTCTTTTTTTTGGGGGGGGGCCCAAATTGATTTTGGTGGGGGAAAGTGAATTTTTTTTTGGGGGGGGGGCCAAAGTTGAAAATTTGGGGCGATTCCAAAATATGAGATTTTACAAAATTTTGTACCAAAATCACTGATTATTAGCCACAAAAAGGTGATTTTTGGGCCAAAATCGCCAATTTTGCCAAAATCCATTTTCTTCTGGCCGGGGGAGGGGGGAGGGGAAATTGGGGGGAAATTGCTTGCCCCCTCACTGGCATCGCTATGTACAGACACTTAATTTGGGGGCGATTAAACATATTTCTGTTTTTGTGATACGAAATACCGTTCAATCCTTTTCCTTTTAATTGCCTATTGGGGATCCCAATTAATATTTATCAATGTTTGTAAAATCCTGACTGTTCGGGTTTAGTTCCTCTGATGATGGATTCAAGAGTATTGAAAAGCTCATTCTTCTCACTATTACGGGATGACCTCCGGGGAGAAAGATTATGTTCTACTTATGTTTACCCAACATAGGCACTTCAAGTTATTCTAATCCACCCCATGTATTACTAATCAGGATGAACAGTTTGTACACCTTCAAACAATTGATATTTTCAACACTTTTCTAAACTCAGCAGGGAATCTATTAATAGGCGTAATGTGAGATTTCTTTTTTTTTATAAGAAAACTCCAGTTGAGTAACTCAAGGGAAATTTAATTACAATAGTAGCAGTTATGGAATGACAATCTCTGGAGGACAAAAGGCTGGTGACATTTGTCTACCATCACAGACTTTAATTCCTTCACTGCATTTCCTGGGGTTTATTATTTAAAATGTACTGATTATGTCTGGGTTGCTAATTCAGTTCAACATCTATGCCTCGATAATATAAGTACTTCATCAGCTGAGCACATACCAAATCACAGGAATACCTTTTTTTTTCCTGTGATAATTACTGACCTTTCGAAGGCCCCTTCTTGATCCTCCAAGAAGAAATTGAGCTTGCTTCCAGACTGCTGGAGTGCTGCGATGCGGTTGAGGAACAGTCTCATCTTGGTGTACATCGCTGTTGGCCATTGCCCCAAAATTACTTGTTCCAAGGGGTTGGTTAAAAGCCCTCCGTGAAGCAGTAGCTAGATGGGTCTGCTGAAGGATCCACTGAAAACAAAGAAAACAACAAGTTATGCTAATTAGAGAACAAATTCAGCTTTCAAAATTTGTTGTCACTTACAAAATATTTTAATCATGAACTTTCCATTATTTTTTTAATAAAAAGTTTTTATCTTAGCTTAAACAAAACATTGTAAATATTAGATTTCTTATTAAAATTTGAGTTTTGTTTTACCAATTGAATGTCCACTACAATGTTAATTAAGAGTTGTTTTTTTAATGTTAAGTATTTACCATATTATGAAGTTTTTTGAAGCAAAACTTTCTAAATTTCTGATTGGACCTTAAACTCAACTACCACAATGACAATAGACGATTTGCGTGATCCCCATAATGCATCTCGCATTGTGCCCATTTCCATCCGGGAACTTGTACCAGAGTTCATGTTTACAACAAATTCTGTTGTTCGTTCACGTCGCCGGACAGTGCCTAAAACTACAATACAAAGTACCTTTTCACATGAAGTTAATCTTACAGAAATGTAGAAGAATATCATTGGAACAAAAAACAACCGAGGCACTGATGTTGAAATTTACGACAAAAGGTGGTATTTTTTCGATCGTTACTGTGCCCTACTTGTCACCTGCCAGACGATTATACAACTATAGTGCAACGTCACAGATAAAGTACGTTATTCTGGTATCAATATTACACTCTTAACCATATGTTTTTAGCTGACTTGAGGCTGTCACAAGTTCCCGGATGGAAATGGGCACACAACGAGATGCAATATGGGGAAAGCGCAAATCGTCTATTTGTTTAAAAGGATTGAACTTTAAAATTTAAAACCTAACCACCCTTGATCAGGCAAAACAAGGTGTATCCCGGAGCCATTTATTTCAGTGTTATCCGTCGCTGCCATTGCACACTCTATCCTCCGTCGGCAACTCATGCGTCAAGGCTTTTCACAGCATACATACACACAGCCGATTTTTGCTGTTGGTTCTAGGACTACTTCCTCCATAGACTGCTGAAAAGGTTACAAAAAGGACATCTTCTCCAGCTTTTACATCTCCTAATGTGATCCTGTATTGTTGCTACAAAGGCGACTGCGCCAAGATTGTAGTTTGTGTCTCCATCGGAACATTTGAGCGGCAGTTCCAGTTCAACGTTAGAGTGAAAACATCTCATTATGTCTTGGTGGCCAAACGCGTACAATCTTAGTTCTCTGCGGACTGATCCTTGATTTTGTATTCCTCAACTTGCAAAGCATTAAGTAAAGGGACTTCCGCTAGAACATCCAAAAAAAACATAGCTAATATTGAAAGCACTTGTGCTGAGACTCGAGCTTCATTAATTGTGTTTACGGTATTACAAATTTAAGAGATTGGATTCAAATGGATCATCAAAGGGATCATCTTGCAAAAGTCGACGAGCTATGTTGGTATACCAGATCGCAACCAATCTCCAAGAGGAGGTGATGTATAGAGCGCATCTCCCAAAGGGTCCAGGTGCTATGAAACCGATAGCTCTACCATGCTCAGATTTGGACAAAACTTGCTCTCCTAAATGATCCATAGTGTTAAGGGTATCTAACGTTCTCTTCTGGCATGTTCCTTGGAACGCGTTGTGCTACAAGTTAGTAGAAGCTCCACCATATGCAATAGACACGCAGTTTATGACATTGTTTGTTCAGTAGTTTTTTACAAATTCCAATCACACATTCAAATGGTGGTGGTCGACAATCAAGATTGTCCATGACTGGTCCCGTATCAAAGTGAACGATTTCTGTCAAATCAGACCTAAGCTTGTACAGTCGATTCACGGAACCCACAAATATATGTCCACTGATTTCGTCAACTACCACATTCTTTACGGGATTCAGAGAATCAAACTGTGGATAGCCATTGGCTACTGTTAGAAGTCCTAATATCATTAAGGTTACTAGACTAGTTCTCTGTAGTGATCCAAGTAAAGAAGACATTCTCAATTCCTGTAAGTTCTGTGCTGTGTATCTTGCTAAATTCTTGGCTTCCATCTTGATGATGTCCGTGTTGCTTCTTGCTCAGTCTACTCAAAATCCGAAGATCTATTCAACATGGTTGATCTAATGAGAAAAACAAAAATTAATCATGATTAATGATTTAATACATTATCATACACAAAATATAGATACATATCCCTTTTTTTGGTCAAGATATTCCCCAGTGAATGGGCACTCTCGTTGGAAAGCTTGAAAGGTGGTACAACAATTTCAAGCTTATTTCAGTTTCAGAGACCTTACCTTCAGTGGCGTAACCAGCCCCTCCAAATGAACTGACCGTTTGTACAGTGTCTATGGAGAAGGACCAAAATTCACCCCCTCAGAAAATGCCTTGGCACCCCTTCGGCACCCCATTTGCAAAGGTCTGGTTACGCCACTGCTTACCTTTCATTCAAGAATCCCTTTTTGTCCAAATTTATTTTCAGTCACCTAAAATATGATATAATTTTGAGCTCAAAAGCCTCCATTTTCTAACCAGAAAGCCTTCAATTCAATTTCAGAAACCCAATTTTAAAGCTTTCTTTTAATCCCCATCAGTTCCACTGCCCCATGTTTTAATGTTTGAATATGGGTGGCATGTTGTACAGTACATACCAACTAACACACATTTGAGTGCCTCCCCCAGGATGACTACAAACAATTATAGAAACTATTTAACCACAAATAACAATGCTTTTAACCATTATTCTAGTTCCTGCAATATCTTATTGAAAGGATGTAAGAAAGACATAATAGAATGACACTTGCAAAGGCCAACACAGAATGGTGCTCAAAATGTTGTATTGAATTTCACTTCACCTCCTCACTGAAAGCAAAACAATGCAACAGTGACCAATCCAGGAGCTGAAAACAATTTAAAGCTACAAATCATAAGCTTAATTTGATTAATGAAGACAGAAATTGGTCTTATTGTATTCAGACACCTTTGTAATGAAAACCCAGCCCTTTATCAATGGACCACATCAAATCAAGGTGTACATATTGAAATTACAGATCTGTGTATACATTTGACTTTATTGACTGTAATTTGACTGCCAAATCTTTTATTTGAATGACTGCTAATTACATCACAGGTCACATCACTATATACTGTATTCAGCAAAGATGGAAATTTGTAATTGGCAATATTATACAGACTAATTACAAGGGATGTTTCCTTTATTTTGTGGCAAACTACTCTAGCAGATTAACATCAACAATGGTTGTAAGCACAACTAAATGTGGGTCAAAATTTTCCTCTAGAACTCATTTTCTTGTTTATAAAATTAACAATGATTTTTTGTTGTTGCAGTTTTTGATGATTTTATGATTGAATTTTCTTTTAAATTGTGGGTACATTTGGAGTAATCTCAAACCTCTAATTAGGCCTGCAAATTGACCTTATTTGACCCCTAGATGACCTTTACCTCAAGATCCTTGTAGTCAGCCCTATAGTCGGTCCCCCACAAAAATTATTGTTACCAAAGTTTGGTTGAAACTGAAGTGACAACTCTTCATTTTTCACAACTTTAACAAAAAATAGTGATTTTAGAGCATCTTCCTGAACAAATTTAGGTGAGACTAAAAAAAATATTTTTAATGCAGGTCACTTGAAAATGAAGGTTAATTGTAATAGTAATGGGCTTAAAATGAAAGTCAGTACAACTAAAAAGAGCCTGAAGGGGTGTAATGAGAGTAATATTACAGTACAGTCATTTTATTGAATACCCATCTCCTGAGACACCTCATACATAGGGCTAAATGGTACTGCTGTGGCATGTCTTTTTTAAAGGCTGACTCAGAGATTTCCCGATGAGGGCGCACTCAATTTTCAAACAGATCGTATTTTTTGCTTGTACATAATGCTTGTCCATATACTAATCATTGGGTAAAATAACTAAGCTCAAATCGATGTCCTTCATAAAGAAAATCACAACTTTTTTCTAGCGCGTGTGGTCTAGTGGAAAAAGGCAGGACTCATGATCAGTAGAGCGTGAGTTCGAGCCCCGCCGTGGCCAACGTGTTTGTGTCCCTGGGCAAGATACTTAATCTCAATTGCCTCGCCGACCCAAACGAAATCTGGGGAGCTGTCATGTTATGGGGGATATTACAATCTAAGTGCTGATAGGGATGTGCGCCTGGCCGGCAGCCACCTAGATGAAGCGAAATGATTGTGACGATTTCCTAATGACGGCGTAATAATAATAGGCAACAGCGCTTGGAGACTGTTACAGTGATAAAGCGCTATATAAAAAACCGGATTATTATTATTATAACTTTGTTATAAAATTCCAGATCCAGAATTTTTGTTATACACGGTATCCTATGACACTGTTATACTCTGCATGTTTACTGCATGAAAACGGAAAATCTGATTCATTTCTAACTTTGGAATTGAACATTTTAGGTGACTATCTTTAGTTCTAGATGACTTTTAATTTCTACTCAAAATAATTATATTTTGAAATCTCTGAGTCGGGTCTTTAATGAAACATATAGATGCACTTTATCATAGGTCAAGTTTCATGTTATAGTGGGCAGACTATATAACCTATTTTACATGAAGGTCATAAGGGTAGCATATACAGTCATTAGGTTGAAATCCCCTTTCTCATTACTAATGTACTACAGGGTGAGGCAGCTTGAAGTCGTCTTTTGTAATGAAACTTGTATGCATTTTATCAAAGGTCAAGTTTCATATTATAGTGGATAGACTATAATCTATTTCACAGTAAGAATGATTGTGCATTTACTTGCAGAATTATTATTTTTTGGTAAATTTTAGAATGAATGCAAACCACCATTTAATAAGCAGGTGCCAAGGACTTGATCAAAATATGAATGGGAACTGTACAATGCAAGTCTTTTGTTACATCATGGTAAAACTTTTGAAGGTATAATTTAAAATAGGCTCAGATGCATTCATCTAGGGTAATTTTCAATAATCACATGTTATCCAAGGAACGCAAAAATTTAACAATTAACCTGCCTTATTATCGATACCACGCTGGATTGTGAAATTTGACATTCTTATTCTCCCCATGAACATATGAAGGTAACTCCGCATGCCCTTGAATTCAAAACAAGCCAATGCTTTGAGCCTATGCGGGCCAAAAAGGGTAGTACTAGTAGCCTTTAACCTTTCTGGTATATATCTTAAAGGCTGACTCAGAGATTTCCCGAGGAGGGTGCCCTCAATTTTTCAAAAACAAATTGTGTATTTGTATGATACATAATGCTTGTCCATATACGAATCATGGTGAAAATAACTAAGCTTCAAATCGAAGTTTGTCCTATAAAAAAAATCACAATTTTGTTATAATTTCTGGATCCGGAATTTTTGTTTATAGGCCGCAAAGTCATCCTATGGCACTGTTATACTACCCAGAATTTTTACTGCATGGAGATGAAAAATATCCGATTCATCTCAAACTTTGGAAATTGGCATTTTAAGGTGACAAGCTTTAGTTCTAGTTGACTTTTTTTAATAATACACAACAATAGATATATTTCTAATAATCTCTGAGTCGGCCTTTAATCTAAGATCACAGAATTTCAAAACTTGTTTAAAAAAGTAGAAGGGGTACTTAAATTTTAATCAATATTTTTCTCGAGCTACAAACCTTTCAAAAAGATTGCATATTTTCTATATACAAATGTCCCATTTAAATTTTGCCCAAAAATTGTTTCAAATCCTAATTTTAATATATTTTTGTGGCTCATTTTCATCAATTCGTATTATTTTCAAGGTCCCCATTGTTTAGATCCCCAGCTGCACATTCCTACTTCAAAACGCAAACTCCAAGACCCCCCCCCCCCATATAGGGGAAAATACCTGACCAAACAAATTTTGTGGCAAGACTATAGATAAGCTGATTTACTCCCATTTCCTTCGTAATTATATCTTCCCATCTTCCTCTTTCATCTGAAGTTTGATAATGTTGATCTAATTAGGGAACCTGCCCAGTTATTATCCTCCATTAAAAACACTGCCATCTGAATAGGGCAATAATATTGACCCTATCAAATGTGAATTGATTGTGTTCAATCTAGGAACAGGCAATAGACCAGTATTTCTGTGCGTAAGTGAAACACCCTCATAAAAATGCGAATTTACTTGCAGACAATGGACCCACACTTCTCAAAAATGTTGGTGATGATGTATTAGAAATGTCTCTTTCTCAGCTGATTCAAACTGAAATGGTTTACTCGACGTGGGGGAATAAAATTCCCTATGTAGAGCACATTGGATTATCCTAAAAAATGTACTCAAAAAACATTCTAGTTTGATTTCTCATTGTACATTTTCACAGTTATGAGCATATGAGCCTATATGTTGGTATAGCAGTGCCCATCGGCATGGGTATTTTGGCAAAAAAATTATCAATTTACTTTTTTTTAATTTTTTTTTTACACACATCAATATTTAGCCCACAGATTCAAATGTTAAACACCCACTTTACTAAATAAATCTGGAAGAATGGAGGTACGGAAATTAAATGCCTTCTAAGGGATGCGCAGCGATTTGCTTATCCGAAACATAACAAAATCATCAAATTCATATTTTTGTATTTTTGGTATTAGCATGGATATCGAACCACTAACATACAAGTGGTTGGCTTGAAATCCGTGTATAAAGACAAGGCGTACTTTTTATCCGATTCTAATTTCTATACATATAGTCCCTTAACATTAATTATTAATAAAAAAAGAAAAATTAAAAAAACCCTTTCCCGGTGAGTATCCCACATTTTAAAGCGTGATATTGTGCACCATGATCAATACAGTTTAACCTCCAACACAAACATTAGTGGTGGTTGTTTCAGTCTTGTCTGGTGTAAGCCGCAATCAGCTGTTTAGTGTAGATTTTAGACGGCCATCAATGTATGTTTTTTGTGGGAGACGGTATGACCATTTCCTCAAACTTATTGTTTTTCATTTTTGTTTGGTGGTTTGTTTCTACAATTCAGCAGTTATAATGGAATTGGCACACTTATTCCTTGAATTTATAGTTAAAGAAATTATATCTTCCACATTTTCGATTCTCTCTCAATATCGCTGCTACTCCCTTTAAGGTTTGGTTTGACACAAATTTTATATTTTTAAGTTTTTTCTTTTTGTAATTTTGTAATATTCAATACTGTAATGGAATAAACCACAAGATACAAAGTAAGGTGCAAAAGGGTTTACTGTAATTATGTTTGCCAAAAATTCACATGAAAATCCACTGAAACAAACGTGCATACACTCCAACAGTTTGGCTGATTATCTTTCACACCCAGACAAGTTTCTCTCATACCAAATCTCCCAGAGCACACTCACACATCATGACTCCACCCACAAGAACATTCTAATTGATTATAAACATAATGTACTTTCAATTAGGAACATATACTTGTTAAGGTCAACTTCAGATCATCTCATTGTGGGAGTTTTTTCTTTTCAAATGCCATTTCTTGCCTAGAAAATGGCACATGGGGAAAAGAGCCAAGCCAGCCTTTGAAGTGTGTGCTTTTGGTGACCTATACTAGCAGACCTTGGGGCCATAGTGGTCCCAATTGTTGTCAACTTTTTGTCCACTGCTTCCCTTCCTGGTCTGATTGTATTTGTTGTACCCTGTAATGGGCTTTTACACCCACTGATCTTTATCAATGCTAATTTGAATTTCTTTCTTACAGTTTACAAACGGGACACCAAGCCATTCATTGGGAGGCGAAAGAAAGGTTGGAAAATGAACTCTCCAAACCTGAATTAACCCTCTTTATTATGCCTGCTGTGAAAGGAGAACCAGTTGGTAGAGGGCACATTGTATTCTCAAGCATGGGGAAAAATATTGTTATTATGAGGGTTATTTCATATTTGGATTGTTACTTGTCATGATGATAACAATTCGTCATGGTTTCTTGACATAGAGGGTCAAGACCCAGACCTCATGTTGGAGCCTTGATAGACCCCTACACCCACCGCCTGTTATGAACTGGGGACTCAATGGATAGGGTTTGTTATTTTCATTTTACATAAAAATGACAGACAGTCCACACTACTGTAAAAGTGGTAATTTTTGTGTGTATTGTTTTGCATCGGCATAACAGAGGCGGTTGTCGAACCACAAAGGTCCCACGCCCGTCGCGGTAGTAAATGGTAGCGAAATACTAAATTTTAAGATCAATTGAGAATGTTGGAATGGAAATAAGTGGTTCTCAACCCACATGGGCTATGCCATAAGCAGTGAATTTATCAAATGTTGACTACACAACTATTTGTAGTTAATTTGACCTTAGATGACCCTACGTGCCCTTGAACTGAGACGTTCAAAATTTTTGGCACTGAATGTTGACCACACCCACCAAGTTTTCATCATCCTACCACAATGACAAGGGGTATAGTCATTTAATTTTCCCTTGACCTTGAATGACCCCCACATGACCTTACGAAATGACCTTCATAATTTTTTTAGTCACTGAATGTTGACCACATCCCACCAAGTTTTCATCATCCTGCCACAATTGACAAGGGTAATAGCATTACTCCATTTTGACCGCATTTGACCTTTGACCCCAGCCACATGACCCCCTTCGAAACTCACTCATCCACCCCCTACTCATGTGACATCTACAGTGCGAAGACTCCGTACTCCATTTAGATCAAAAGATATGTGTTTACAAGGTTATCAATTTGAAACCGATTTTTGACGCATATTTGACCTTTGAACCCCAGCCACATGACCCACATGCGAACTCATCCCCCGCCTCTCGGTGACATCTACAGTGCGAAGATGGACACCCATACTTATTTAGATCAAAAGATATCGTGTTTACAAGGTTTATAACAATAAAAGCCTAGTTTATCCCTATTTTATCCCTATTTTTGACCTTATTTTGACCATATTTGACCTTTGACCCCAGCCACATGACCCACATGCGAACTCATCCACCGCCTACTCAGGTGACATCTACAGTGCGAAGATGGACACCCATACTTATTTAGATCAAAAGATATCGTGTTTACAAGGTTTATAACAATAAAAGCCTAGTTTATCCCTATTTTATCCCTATTTTTGACCTTATTTTGACCATATTTGACCTTTGACCCATGACGCATGACCCACTTCAGATCCAGGCCAACGCGTACTTGAGATACAGCCATCTTGCGAAGATGGCCACCCATGCTTGCTTAGATCCAAAGATATCGTGTGGGACACACACACACACACACGCACGGACGAAGAGCATTTCTATAGTCCCCCTTCGCCAACAGAAGTTGGCGGGGGACCAAAAAAAATGTTTGTTTGGCATAACCCGACCGACCCTAAAAAAAACTGCCGACTCAATAGTTTTATGCAAATTAGCACAAAATAAAAAACTATTATGCCGACTGACACATTATTTCCATCCACAATTAAAAACAAAAATTTTACCAACACAAAGATGAAAAAATAACAAAACAAGCCAACAAAGCAACTACAACAAGTAAAATAAAAGATCTTTGCTATGTCAGTGAAAAAAGCTTTAATAGTAGCATCTTGTATTCATTTTAGAATAAAACATTGATCTAAAAAAAAATTTAAAAATTCGACCGACCCTGATATTTTTTCTCTGTTACACCCAAAACAAACATTTTTTAAGCCTTACTGCAATTTTTAGCATTTTCAATTGTTTTTAAATTCGCTGTTATAGACGTAGGGCCTTCACACAAAATAACCTTTTTGTGTGTTCTAAATTTTGCATTTGCTCAGAAGTGCGCGAAAGCGCAAAAATGATTAGATGAATATTTCCACTTTTGTAATATCCCAAGTTTACCACGCAACTAATACTAATGCAGATTATCAATTTTAGCACTTTACCTTTGTTTGCTTTTGTTTGTTTTAATTTAAATTTTGTTTGATTTTTGTGAACCACCAGCTGGGCCCCTGAAAATCATAGGGTAAAAAAAAAAAAGCGCAAAAATACAAGGGCCCATAAATGCAAACATACAACATCATTGCATTTAAATTTTGGATGACCACAGTTTTGTGAAGGGAAATCACAACTGTGTATGCCACAAACACAACTTAACACCTAAGAGCCTGGTCTCTATTTCATCAAAACTTCACATTATTAACGGTGTATTATTTGTTTGTATGTTAGACCTGCATTGGCTTCTCACTGGCCCCTCTGAAAAAATGTTGTCATTGACCAACCTTCATCAAAACGTGTTAAAAATAAAAGCACACAATTCTCACATAAATAAAACTATAAATAATACTTGGCCCTTTGGAATTTGGAATGCTTCCCGTAAGCTAGCATTAGTTTAGCGTCCTCTTTCCTAGCATTTAGCGATGGGGAGAATTTTATGATGCTGCTTCTGTAGTTAGTACGGATTCTTACAATAAACCTTGTCCAAAAGGACTTTTGTGACTCACTCGAAATACGGCGTGATGACTAAATTAACTCTTATGGCATGGATTGCTGACTGTTTCCATGGCAACAAAGAGGAGATAGACGGCATCACAGGCTTGATGGAATTGATAATTGTTGAATTTGACGATTTTCTTAGTTTTCTTTATGCTTCAATCATTACCGATTGATTACATGTAGCCAATTGTACATAAATTTCACTTAGAGTATATTTTTATTGTATGGAAATGATCACTCTTACACTATAAATAGTTTCAAAATTCAACTGGTCACTCCACCAATATTGTACAAACACTCACGTAAAACAGGGTTCAGGGCCATAGTCTTAATTGTATGGGATAAAGATTCGGTTGTGACGGATTTGAACCTTAAAGGGCCATGGTCCAATCGCTAATAGGCTCATCCCCAGAATCCCAGGTTTTATTGGAATTCGAAGTGGTCAAAATTTTGTTATCTGAAAAAAAGATACTATTATTCTATGCCCCATTTTGGTTGACTAATATTAAATGTGGATAGTCCAATTAAAGTATATGAAGTTTTCATCTTGATAGAATGGCCTTCACCCCAAAACCCCATCTGTAAAATGTTGTGCTGATATCAATCTGTTTTGATGTGCAAGCTAAAAACATTATTTTTTAAACCCCATAGAGTACTGTGTAGAATTGGCCTTTTAATTCTACACAGTACTCTATGGGGCTTAGAAAATCATGTTTTTAGCTCTCACATCAAAACGGAATGAAATTTTGGTGCAAAACTTTACAGATAGGGTTTTGGGGTAATAAGGCCCTTCCATCCAGATGAAAGCTTAAATGGGGCCATCCCCGGGATATTGTGGTGGGACTTCTCCAATTTAATCCCTGAAAATTTTAAGGCAAATCATATCATTTTCCTCTGAAGTTTGTTTATCCTCTATTTATTCAGGCAATTCCTTCTGTACAAAAGTTACCTCACAAGAAACTCCGATATAATCTATGCTGCATACATGATTGGAAAAACATAATGCACACAAAATATAATAAGACCTACTGATTGCATCAAATAAACAAGTATTTTCTGCATTTGGATAGTTTACACAATCTATAAACTATAAAGTGGAATTTTTCACACTAAATTCAAAGCATTAATTTATAAATGGGACATTTTGAGATCCACAGGCTCATCCCCTCCAACTTAAAGCCACTATCAATGATTCACTCGAACGAGTAAAAATATTTGCTGGAATAGCTTAAAAGTGAGGATAGGCAGGTTTAATCCTCGTAAGTTATTTTTTACAACTGAAAAATTGACAGAAAATTAAGACAACAGCAGTGTTCAAAGATATGAATTTCCATTGAATTACATGTTGTAGTAAGTGTCCGTACGGACAGTAATGACTAAAATATCCGATTTTATTCTTATTATGTTGCTTTTGGGCTTATAACTTGTAGAGTAAGTTAGGATACCTATTCTTGTTGCAGACATGCAAAAATCTGATTTTTTATAATTCTTTCGATTTCTGATTAGCAAATCACTGATAGTGCCTTTAACAACAAAGTTGAGATTTTTATATCTTCTGAACTGTTAGTCTTAGTAATAGTATGTATTTTCCCCTATCTGACATTGCAAATTCAATCATCCCTGCAATAAATTTGCATTTTCTGTCTGTAAATGGACAGTGGCTATGAGACAGTGATAAAAGCATTTTTCTACTTATGTTAAATGTAAGGAAACCCCTCTATTAATCACAATTTACATTTTGAAAAGTGCTTCTTATACATTATATAACATTAGTAAACCTGTATAAGAAGTATCTCAACTTCTGGAGCATTCTTTTAACCAAGTTGCAACTTAAAAATAAAGAAAATGAAGCGGCCTCAAAAAAGGAAGTGGGAGGGGACATATATTTTTTTGTTTACTCGGCCTCAATTGAAAAAAAAAATAATTTCATGAATTTTAAAAACAAGTTAAAGCTTATCAGTCAAGTGTGAAAATTACAAGTTTGTTAGTATTCAAGTGAAAGCTTGTCAAACCATGTGTGTTAATTGCAAGTTTTAAAGTATTCAAAACAACTTAGTTAAAAATTCATGGTGCATGTAATTAGCACAGAAATCCCAATATACAATTTGGTCACCTGCTAATTGTACCAATTTGGTACAATCTCAGCCTAAATAGGGTGCGAATTGCTTACTCCATGCATGCCCCATAGAAGTGGGATCTGTGGCTGGGCTCCCCTGCTGATCCCCAAACACATGTGTATAGTTCAAATTAAGTGTAAGGGGTTAGCTTCTTTGCATCACCCTTAAATCTTTCCTCATCTACTTCAATAATAAAAAGGCATGGTGCAATGGAAGGTGTTCCATGGCATTTGGCCTGGGGATATTAGCATGCTGGTCATTCAACCCAGTCTTCCCCTATCCCACCACTGACTACAATTGCACGCATGCATGTGGTAGCTACAAGTACCTTTTAAACCTGTGCGGCTGCCACCATGCACCAACACAGTGAGTGGAAACACCTTGGTCTTACAATAATATTTCTTTACACTGACCATACATTGGCCATGTCCATGCTGAGAGCACAACTAGCTCTAATTATCAATGCCACATGGGTGCTAGTGTATTTAACCCTCGCAAGCCAGCGGGATACAACATGTAAGGAATAAGGATGTTATTCTCACGCTTTAAGAAATTTAAAGTGTAAATTAGGAATGCCATAATTTTTTCGGTTAAGGAAAACACCTATGACAAGTTAGAATAACCTACGCCTTGACTTTGAGACTGTACCGTACTCTGAGATATCATATTTAATGTCATGATATTTACGTTTTATGGGAAGTCAAGCAATACTGTAGAACGGCAGACTATTGCTGTGGTACTCCAGTTATGGGGCTTGTTTTTGTTTTTATTTGCCACACGGCATACAATATTTTTCTTGACTTTAAGAATTTTAAATCCCTTCAAGTGCTTTAACTGTAATCTGTTAATCTGTAAAAATGTTTTGTATTAAATCAAGGTTACCCATCTTTAGAAGACATTTCCAGAAAAACATGCAGTATATTTTAAAACTAGGTTTTTGGCATATATTCAATGCTTACCTTGGAATTATCACAAGACCGAATTTGAATAAGCTAAAACACCATTTTTATGGTAATAAAACAATGATTTAGTATTTTTCCCAAGTATGCTTACTACAGGACTGATTATGACATCAGGCATGTTCTTTTTCGCTTTTTGTCCATACATTAAGCTCTGAAACATTCTCGGGTGGTGTTTCAGCATTAATCAAGTGCAAATGTAGTGAATTTGTATCTTCAGAAATCTATGTCCCAGCCATACAGGTGAAATGCCCTGATTTTCACCAAGCTCTCTTGTCAACTTAATGTGGCACGCGAGATTCACATAACAGGGTGTCTCCTAAAAAATTGAAAATTCAATTCTGGATTTTTTGCACCAATGTTAAAGCTTTTTATCAAAATGTCCCCATGTGAAGATTAAGTTAACTGAAAAATATTTCTTTCTTTCTTCGGTACCAAAAAATTTAAATTTCTAATTTCGTATAGGAGCAATACAAAATTACATCCGATGGTTTTATATTGAAATTAAGCAAATGCAAATCCCCTTTTGTTTACCCACATTCACTGGCATTTCCTCTGTAACAAAGACAAGGTTAGAACTCTATTGGGTGGTCTTATCTATATGAATCACTACATACGGCACAATATATAGTGGCCCAAAATTCTCTCGTTGCACTTTAACTTGTATATATTTGAACTTGGGGACAGGTCTTATTTACGTGCAGGGGTAATAGGATTTCCATTCAACTTTTGTTGCAAATTTGTGTTCCCCCAGCTCCCCGCTACGCTCTGTTAGAAAAAATTTGCATTCTCACCTGATTGATTTTTCCATTCAAAAAGTTAAATTATCCATCGCTCCTTGATGAGAATTTTCATGGGGGTCCCCTCTTAATTTTTTTATCATCCCCCTCAAATCTCTTATTTCCCCCTGGTATAAATAAATGAGTGGGGGGGGACCCCTTCCCATATAAAGTGAAATTGCCGACTTTTAGAGCATAATATTCCACTAAATTCAGGAAAGTTTTCTTGAGTCATATTTCCAAAAACTTACAGTATCACTTTTAAGATTTTTCACAGTGAAAAAACCGCAAATTCTCGTACCATGTGGTCAAATGCAAGATAATCCTGAGAGCAATATTGTTGTTGGAGATGGACTACATGAATAGTGGAATTTGAATGTACGACACAAAAATAAAAGGAGGTACCTATACGCCAAGTAAAAGATTTTTCAGTCAAAAAAGATTAGTATAAAGGTAAGGTATATTTTCGGGTATTTGTACAGTCAGCCAAAGTATTCTACTCCAGCTTAAATATAAACCACTCACTACACTTGCCCTTGGACCAAACTGGGCTGAAGCTCTACAGTATACTAATGCACATTTAAAAAACTCCCATTATAGTTACAAACTCGAGTACAAAAAGTGTTCAAACCTTTGGAGATTTGACTTAATATGCTCAAGGTGTAAATAAATGTCTAAACTCGCTTTTTAAAATCTTGGAAGGGGGAGGTAATGCATATCATTATGCACAAGAACGGAAAGAATCCACACGAAACACCGAAGTCTGGAAATGTTTCAAATAACAAAAGTCTTTGGCTAAAGAGTCACGCTAGAATTGCAAACAAATTTGGAAGGGGACAAATATTGACGAAAAAGTCTAAAATCCATTCAAGCCTTCAACTAGCGTGGCAAGTATTTACAAATTTTGGAGCCAATCAGCTATTTGCTAATAGCATGTTGATTGTGTCTAGTCACTTGAACAGCCTGGGTTAAAAGTACTGTGAAAGAACGTCAGATTCCAGTTAAACATTCCCGTAATGACCCCACTTGTGTGTGCCAGAAATGTGATGCCTCCTGGCACTAGTGGAGTGTTGCAATAATTCACTACCGTGATACCGCGTGCAAGAGCTGGTGGTAGCACCAGCAAACACACAAGAATGGTCTACCATCTTGAACGGTCCCAAAACTAATTAAGGAAAATATAAAATTAATTAGCTGTTACAGCAAGACAACATAAACACACACTCTCACCATAATGTTATGTTCTAATCCCAGTCGATCACATTTCTAAGTTTCCTTTCACTTCTTTAAGAAATCCACCTGATACCAGTACCAACCCACATGTCAAACTATCTTCTGTGGCGTCTTGCACATGTACACCACTGATGTAAAGGAATTTTGCTCCCGATTCTGAAATATACCCTCTACAAGAACAAACTCACACTCATCATCTCCAGCAGAACTCACCTTCAGTTGAACAGATATGTATATTCCTATTCCCACAGAGTAAAATAATCCAAGAATTACTGTTATCATTCCATACATACGCAATACTAGTTACTACTGTTTACACTGACTGCAGCACTGTGTGTGTGACTGCACTGCCAGCGTGTGACTGTGTGGCTAACTAGCCAAGCAAAGTAAGTGAGTGAACTGTGTGAGAGTGCTGTAAAACTATTGATTGCATAGAGGGAGGCAGGGCTTGCAAATCGTGACCTCACCAATAGAAAACTTCTGCATGAATATCAATCAGGTGGGTGTAGACTTGATCTAAGTCTTGACTGCAAAGGGTGTGAATTGAAGGGGAAACCCCCACTGGGTTGCACTGGGGGGTAAATATCGATTGACTGATCTGCAATGTAGTATCTAGGGGGAATTGTGAAATTAATTTGCTCAAAACTGATTGAATATCACCAGTTATGACATCATACAGTATTTTAGTCTACCACGGTAATGGTTTGTAGATTAACTTCTTTGTTCTGGCTGTTAATAAATATGACACAATGACATCACTGACCATATGGATGTCGTGAGAAAATCTTTCAGGAATTGAAAGGGACCGTATGGTCGAAATTCATTTCAAAACAGGCAGTAAGAAACGTGATCCAACTGATATATTGGACATTTACTTAGAAATATATTTGGTCATAGTTTAAAAAAGAAGCCTACCCATAATTATGAGCAAATACAATGATACCCATGTCAATAAACAATAAACATAATATATATTATTCTGAGAAGGATAATTTACAACCACAAATAAAACAAAACCTCCCACTCAATGATGTAGGTCAGAAAAATTTCAGGAATAAGTGGAAGTTGAAATTTGTTTCAGTCACTGATAATTGTTTTGCAATAATTATGAACCCACTTTACTTATATTTATTTATGTTCCCACGGACTCAATGGATTAGTTGGTGCTGCAACAATTATTTTGATAAGTAAATATGAAGAGGAATGAATCTTGGGAATCTCATGGTACCATATATAAAAACAATTACATGATTAATATTATTCTCAAGAAAGATAATTACAACCACAAAATGATTCAAAACCTCCCACACAATAATGCGTTAGGTCAGAAACTTTCCTGAGAAAGGGGAAGTTGAAAATGTTGTTTCAGTCACTAATAATTGTTTGTGAAATAATATTATGAACCACTTTTTACTTCACATAATTTATTTATGTTACCAATCAAACGAGTAAGCTACCCAATTAGTTAATGTGGAGACAATGGAGGGTTTGAGGGAGAAGTTTGGAAGTGGAAGAGGGCATTTGAGATAAGGGACTGAAGACCTAAAGTGTGGTGAGTGGGGAGAGGGGGAGGTGTTAGTGAGTAAGGTGGACCCATGGGAATATGTGGAAGAGGGTGAGGGCAAAGGCAGTGTGTGGTGTAGAAAATGTGGGAAATGATTCATGGGAGATGCACAAAGATGAAGAGAGTGACCCCAAGTTTGGCAAGAGGAATTTGTGTGGGAAGATGCAAGAAGGGAGTTGAGGGGTGGGGAATGAGGTGAAAGGCTGTGTGATGAGGTGGAAACAGTAAAGGAGTTCCATAACCTAGGGGACAGGATTAGTGCGGGTGGTGGTGGATGTGAGGCGGCAGTGACAGCCAGAGTAAGGTAGGGGGTGGGTGAAGTTTAAGAGGAATGTGGAGAGTTGTTACTTGGGAGAAGATTTCCTTTGAGATGAAAGGGGGGTAAAAGGTGAATCAGTGATGCTGTATGCGAGTGAGACATGGTGCCTAAGTGAAAATGCAGAGGGATTTTGAGAAGGGCCGAGAGAGCAATGGTGAGAGCAATGAGTGGTGCGAAGTTGATGGACAGGAAGAGAATGAGGATTGATGCAGATGTTTTTTAGGTTTGGAAGAGGAGGGCTGACGGACTGAGAAGGAGAATGGTGTAAGATGGTATGGGACGTGCTGAGGAAGGTGAGGAGCATTTTGAAAAAGGGGCTTTTGAGTTCGAGGTGGGTGGGTTGAGGAAGAGGGATGACAAAGAGGAACATGGCGGAAGCAAGTGGAGGAGGAGAGTAGGGGAGTTGGGTTGAGGATGGGGGGATGCATTGAATCGGGTGGCGTGGAAGGAGGTGTAAGGCGATTGCTACGAATGCGAGGTGATCCGGCCACCCCCGGTTGCGGGACAAAACCGGATTAACCAGATTTAAAACTTGGTTGTATACATACTACTACTACTATTACTAATACTACTAAAGCAAAGACAATGATACCCATGTCATAGACAAGAACATAATTAATATTATTCTCGGTAGGATAATTTACACCACAAAAGATTCAAAAACCTCCCAACCAATAATGTAGGTCAAGAAATTTCTTGAATAAGTGGAAGTTGAAATTGTTGTTCAGCCACTCGATTACTTAGTTTGCAATATTATGAATATTTACTTCCGCATTTATTATGTTCTCCATAATTTGCAGCACAAAACAACAACTTATTTACTGGAGTAGTTGCGACAATTCTTTTTATAAGTAAACTTGAAAGAGAGAAATAATTTTGGTATCTCACCGTACTAACAATCTGGATACGGTGTAACAATATTCAAATGTCCAAAAAGACATTTGGGGGGTCGGTCCAACTTTTACAAAACACTTCCACTGTTTAGAAGTCCCGCACCAACCCCCCCCAAATTAAATCTTACATACGGCCCGGCCCTACCCCAACCCTACCACACCCGTCATGCAATGGACTAGCATAGATTTACCATTTAGTTTTCACAATGTAAATTCGCAGCTTTGTACACATTTCTTTAATTTGAATTACATTTAAATCACTTAAGGTTTCTAATGGCAAAACCTTTTTTTTAGGGCACTCTCACACGGCATTGTATAGTGACGGACTGTCAGCAAAACCTGGTTTAATTCATAGATTTCATCAACACATCACCCAAATGTCAAAAAACAACTTCTCACACACTGGCAGCACCCCTAAGCACATACCACTACCACAATCCTGATGAAAGTTCAAGTCAAAAAAACACCCATATTTAATTCATTGTTCTTTCATGGCATGTTAATGTGCAGTCATAACATTAATTTATTTGGTTGAGATATAAAACTTATTGTGGCTATATATCATTTACATTAAGTCACTAGGGGAAATATTTCTACTTTTTAAAAATCTGAATACAATATTTGCTCAAAATCTGAAGTTCAACAAAAGTCAAAATCTATTTATAGTTATCATAAAACAACCAGTCTACTCTTTTATTTCAGGAATCTAATAGATCGCCCCACGCTGCGTTTACCAATTTAACGCTTTTATTGGCATTATCAAACAGTCTTATCGATATTTAATCTGTCCAGGAAGCACTTTTCACAAGTTCTCAAGTCCCACATATTTTATTGCTTTGCTATTCTAAACAATAACATCTTGAAAGGAGTTGTGCATTATGGGTAAAAGTTTGGAGGCACACCAAAAAACATTTTTTTTGTCAAGAAACATACCATTCAATCTAAATGCAATAAAAAATTTGGGGGTGTGTGTTTGGGGTTGGTTTTCCTGATGGATATGCACGTTGATAATTCTACAAATGCTAACCACAAAAGTACAAATTTTCTTGCAGGCGGTGGCGGCCAAGCCTCATTCATTATAGCACTCACCAAAAATGTCAAAGAAAGTACGCAATACAGCGTGCAAACAAACACAAAAGTTGGGTGAGTTGATGTGGGTCGGTAGGGTGTTCCCAGTGACCATATACGACCTCGTCATCATTCGTTATTAATACAAAAAACATTCAGAAATACCCCTTCCCAGTGGAGTGATTCTTCAACTCCAACGGTTTTGGAATAAGAACATATAAAAAATTCAGAATTGTTATCAAGATTTCGCTTTACGTGTTAAACAATGGCGATGTTGAAAATTGGATTCTTGGCCGGCCCGCCCCTGTTTTCTGGTTATCGCGTCTCCCCCTCAGCCCTAACCCCCCCGTCCTCTACCCACCGCCACCTCAAACCACCCCAACTCCCATCCCCTCCTCCCCTCTTTCCCCCCCCCCCCCCTACACCCCGCACCCTCCCCCCCCGCACTTCCCCCCCCCCCCCCTCTCCATTCTCCCTCCCAACCCCCGTTCCTTCTACTCCCCCTCCCTTCCCTCTGACCCCCTAACTTCCCCCCTCACTCATCCTTCCCCCTCCACCCACTCCCCCACAATCCACACCCGCTACCTCGCCCACCTGCCGCCCCTCAACGTCTTTCCTCCACCCTCCCATTCCCCCCCCATTATTCGACCCCCTCCTCCCCCCTCTCCCATACCTTACCCCCACACCCTAATCCCCCCATATTCCTCCCTCCTCCTCTTTCCCCCGCCCCCCCTCCCTTCACCCCCATTCCCTTTTCTCTTCTCTCCCCCCTCCACCTCCCTTCCCCACCACACCACACCAAAACCAACACCCCACCCCCCTACCCACCCCCACCATGCTAGGCGCGGCACCGGATAGGCAGGGGGGGGGGATTTCCTGCCAAATATTCTCTTTTCATCAGGATCAGTCCCCACCCCCTTAAATAGACAGAATTAGATTTTATGAAATAATAAGCTTTCAAATGGCAAGGGGCTTGAAAAAAATAAGCAAAACTGATGAGATTTCAAAAGGGTACACTGCACTGTCCCAAACGGACACTACCATTCTGTCCACATCTATGTTTGCTTATCCCCCATTTCCCTCCTACATCCAACCCCCCCCCCAAAAAAAAGATGCTGGTGGCACCATTGGATATCCCAGTTTTTACAACATTTCTGTACATTCCCTATGGCATGCAAAGATCTTGAAATACAAATGCTCCAATCATCATGCATTTGGCTCGATTTGCAAAAAAAAAATAGTTGGTACACCTTCGAAACTGTTTCTTGTTAGTGTGAAATATCATTAGATGCGAGAAAAAAAAAAAACTATGGAGTATTTACGAGGGAAAGAAACATGAAAAAATTACATGTATGTTTTTTGTACAACAGGAAGAATTCCGTATTGGCGTTAGAAACAAACACATTTCAGGGATTAAGGGAATCTGGACGGGTTTGAAAATAGGAGGGACTCTTGGCAGGGGGCGAATCCAGGATTTATCAATAGAAGAGGGCACCAAATTTGAAGAACCGGGGGGAAATTTGAAGGGGGGCAAGTAACATGACTGCATCCACTGGCGCCACAAACAAGAGCTACACGCGCCCACGCCATTGACCTTCATTTTCTAGCAGATCTACAGTGAGCCTGGTGCACTATATGCGGCGCCCGGACGCCCTGTTCTCTGCCAAAAATAGAGGGGGTTGCACCCCCCTTAAATCCGCCCTGGCTCTGGACAGATGGAAAACAAACGTACAGGTGGTTCTAAAATAAATATCCTCTGCCACTTGCTATTCTATCCTCCAAATAGCATCCAACACACTGCATGCAATGCTGAAGAATAGTGGTATATTGTCACCTGTACAATGCTCACAGAACATAGGCACAAAAATATCCTTTAGGAGACATTGGAGATAATTCATACTCTAAAATCTGCAAATGCAGTGGTCACTTAAAAAGCAATGAATTGATCGATCAATTTTCTATTGGACTAGCTGCCAGTAACCATGTATAACCTTTGACTCAGCATTTCTTTGCTCAGCTAAGAGTCCTTTTTGCCAAATTTGGTTGTTCTAAGGTATGTTCTAAGCAATTTGCCCTTTAGATGACATTGACCCGTGCGAGTCAATTGAAAGACTGGAAACAATCCTAGGACTGTCGTTCCCCACCCACATGCCAGAAATATCAGCTCCGTACGTCAAAGCACACAAAAACCATAGCGGGAAAGGACACCGAGACAGACAAATCTTTTTTAGTAATACAGATTTTTTTTTTTCTATTTTCATGCGCTCTTTTGTCCTGGGTCTTCAGTTTTTCCTTGAAGGTATTACTTGCTATTAATAAACATGAATATTAGTGGAAATTTGCTGTTATTTTGATCAACACTAATCTCAATATTCAAAATTTATACTGCAATATGGCTAACCTCAAATAATTAGTAAATTGATTTGCCAGACAGTTATTTGGCCAGTATGAGATATGTTTATAATACAATCATGGTTTAATGACTGTCATTCTTAAGCCATGCAGGCGCCAGAAACACGAACAGTTGCGTAATAAAATGCAAATTTGTCACGTCTATGTTTCTGATGATTTTATATTAAATAAAACAGTCTTAATTAGAGTTTGTGCAAACATGCCATTATAAAACACTAGTAGATGATGCATTAATGGTCACCATTAGGCACGTTGATATTACTTTATATATGGAAGGATAGGCATTGACTTATGCATGCTACTCGTGGAGCAGAGAAAAAGGTTGAGTGGATACTTTGTAGAATATTCTTTGGTTGATGATGATTCATAAACGTTGATTATGAGAGAGGAAATATGATTGGATTAAAACGCATTGATATTTGTCATTGCAACGGTGCGTATGGTAATGAGCGTACGTGGTGTGCCTGAAAGTTTACGCGCGACGTGTAGTGATTCATTTGATGAGGGGTATGTGCATCTTTTCGTTAGAAACATTGCTGCATTGGATTCATGACATATTCAGAGTTTTCTTGTAAAACTGTCTATTGTAATCACATTTATGAATAAGGTTAATGTCTGTCTATTTAGTTCTCGCGTGCATTGGCAAAAATCAATGCACTTAGTCCGTTGACCAGACTATAATGGTTCAACGTCAAAACTGAGCGCGCGTGCATTGATTTTTGGCCAATACACTCGAAGCTAAAAATATTCAGCCATTAACCTCTAATCATGATGTAAGCAGTAATGGAAATATCTTGATTGTGTGTTTGTTGTGTTTGTGTGTATGGGTGTGTGTATGTGTATTTTTTTTGATATGATATGCTTATGTATATGTGTGTTTGTATATGTATTTATATGTATGTGTGTTTGTGTGTATGGTGTACTTTATCAAATATACTTCCAAGGACCTGACACAAAAGAAATTTTTTTGAACAATAGTCCTCGAAACGGTTTTCTTTTCTTATATCCTCATAATATACCCCAATCCGATTTTGCACATATTCCAACACCTCACTGGCAAGCCCATCTTGGGTGCATCCGGGCTTGAATCCCAAATGTGCAGATTAATTGTAGCTTTTGAATTATACTTAATCAAGCGTGGTCCAGACGTACAAAAGATTTGGGTAGGTTTTGGGTTGAAGGCCCCCCAGTAATGGCGGATCAATTCTGACCATCATTTGGCTGGTCGGATTTGTCCCTATAATCAGTGGGCTTTATTTATTTCCGTATTTGGCTTATGACCGAGGATGCGGTTCCATTTGATGCCTTGAAAGTATAGATGATACAAAATTGTATGTGTGTGTGCATGCACGTGTGTGCGTGTGAATGTGCGTGTGTGGGTGTGGTGTTGAAGAGGGAGGGATGACAAGTAGATTACACCAGCATTACAGAAGAGAAACAGGGGAACAATTGGTTATTCTCCAGAATGAGAATGGAGATTTTTCAAGTTCAAACATATACAAAAATTGATCAATAACTAAAAAGTACACAATTTTGACCTCTTG
The DNA here is from genome assembly GCA_023653785.1 of Ophioderma brevispina. NCBI lineage: Eukaryota > Metazoa > Echinodermata > Ophiuroidea > Amphilepidida > Ophiodermatidae > Ophioderma > Ophioderma brevispina. The sequence continues at coordinate 13,029 of JAMKCH010014838.1, read as the reverse complement.
ATGCAAGGAAACTTGTGTTTTATATATAGAGAGAGACAGATTAAAAAAAAACATTATTATTCTCATTTAATAATGACAATGAATTAAAAAACCTGAGCACTATCAAATGAAACCATCCACCCTTGCATTGTCAAAAAATGGGGCGTCAGGGCTATAGTTTTTGTGCGAGTGCAAGAAGGTTGACAGTCTATTAGCTGCATTTGTCCGAAATTCCCATCAAAACATTGTTTTATGCCAAGTTACTTTGATATTGAAAATGACTTTTCAGGTTGCACAATTGCCTGAAGAAACTCAATCAAGCTTAGCCACCTGACTACAAGGAAAGTAAGTTAGATTTATCCTAATACATTGCAACACACAAATGTATCACATGACAGTTAGTACCAACACTTATGACCTTCTAGCACTCACATGTATTCCCTCCGTCCCCCTTGAGTTCCTCATGATTGAAGAGGTCATAATTTGCAGAGCATATGCATCCACAAATCCCCTTTTGCAGTTAATTGGCCATCTTTTGCCCTTTGCAGCCAATTTAAGACAAAAAAGTTACCAGATCCCTCCCATTTTGTAAAGTAATTTCTGCTAATGACCAAAATCCCCAAAATGAACTGGGCTGATGGTTCAATTTTACTAAATGGGGGTAATATTACATTATTCCATTGTCACTATAGGATTAGGGGGTGGCAAAGTTTTTTCAAAATTAGGAAGAAGAAAAACAGGTTTTAAGCAATATAGTGCGTTAAAAAATGAGGGTTTTTTTTCCCTAATATCATGTAATATTGAATGTTTCGCCCCCCAGTTATGATGTTTTGCCCTGCTATGATTTTACACTGGCACCGCCCCCCTGAGCAGTAGGGGTCTGGTGTTATCCCAAGTATAGAGGTGCCTCAGGTGAAAAAAAATAGGAAAGTGCAGGGTAGGGGTAGGATTGATCCAAAGAAGCCAACTAAATAAAGTATTGTCCCAAAATGCCCTGTATTTTTAATCCTTTTTTTATTATTTTGCCATATTAAACTGAGACTTTAGACTGAGAACCGTATAAGATTTGCTTACTTTACGTTCCCTATTAATTTCAAAATCCCTTGAACATTTGAATTTTAACAAAGAAAAATAATTGAGATCAAGGCTTGAGCATTCTCTGATTGCCATGGGTTCTTAACAAATGACATCCAGGGATGTGTCGTATTCATTTTAAGGCCTTCTATTAAATTAATGACCTTTTTTGCAATTTTTAGTACAGAGATGAGTCCCTTTTATAGAATTCGCCAAAAATTTGTCAGAAAATAATTCTCAATTTTCCGTCAGCTGAAGCCAAAAATTTGCTAATGAAATTGGCAAAATAAGTGAAAGTGACCAGCAGATTTTTTGAGAGGATACAAAATCTTCTTTCAAATTGCCCTGGATCAGTTGAGAATGTTTCAAAAGGTTTTCTTGGACAAACAAAGTAAAATGAAAACGCAAAACCTTGTTTTGAATTGCCTGCTATCGAATCATCCCTACAGAAAACCATGCTTGGATTTTATGTTGACAGAAAATACCTAAATATCATCTTATTATATAAGAAGCATATTTGTTTTAGCTTATCCACTTCGGGTGTGATCTTAATACAGTGGTTTAAGCATTCAAATATGCAAAAAACCGGGTTAAAAAAAAATGGAGGCACTTTCTGGAAATATCCTGTGTCTCTAAGGGCAGTGTGAACCTTGAGTTTCGAGTTTCTATTTTGTTGTAACTTGCAAATATTTGTTATTGTATGTAAAAGTATACATTTATAGAAAGAAGAAACATGGACCGATGAACCGATGATGGCATCAGAGAAGGTAAAACTTTCCGTATTTGCGAAAAAAAAATACTAAAAAAAACACAATTTGTATAATATTATTATCTTTTTTTATAAACAAAAACAATTGAATTTCAATGATTTCTATTGTTACTTTTTAGGAACCAGAAAAAGTTGTCTAGGGACGGTTTTTTCATTTTTTTAAAATAGAGTCTTATTTCGAAATATAAGGAAAAATGTCAAAAAAGTGGGATTTTTGATTTTTACTTTTTTTCCCCGAAATTGAGACAATATTGGAGATATCTTCGTTGTAGAAATCGAATAAATTGATAAAAATCAGCAAAACCGTCCCAGAGAAGACCGATTGCTTATCGTAGGAAAGTTAAACCTTTACATTTTACTTCGGTATTTTTGAGTATCTTGTTGAAAGTTGCCGAAAATTTGTCGAAAATGAAATTGAGAAAATCCGTGTTTAGTAAAAAAGTGACGTTCACGCATTCAAGTTGTCTCGTTCTCAACAACTTATCTTTGAACTTCAAAATTGAGGATTTGTGCATAAGTGATGAAAATACATCTTTATGCACTATGGAATCAAAATATTTTGTCACCTAAATCCAGAAATTAGAAGAAATTGAAATTTCATATGGTCTAAATGAGCGCTTGTGTTTACATTTCAAGATTATTTTTCGTTTTTCCAAGTCGTTCGCGCAAAAGTACATTAAAACACACGGACGCTTCAGTAGGCAGCCAAACATTCAACGGCGCGACCGATGGTGTGCGCCTTGCGCATGACGGCGTAAATGTGCTTAAAATTCCAGCCGTTTAGACCAAGCGGTTTTTGTGATGTGACATGGTCAAGTAGCTGTTTTAAATCGGCAAAAAAAGAAAGCTCAGGATTGTCTGCAGTGTATACATTGTTGGTAACTATAGAACACGGTTTGATGTTTAAAATGCGTCCAAAAATCATTTAAATTTGTGTAAAAACAAAAGCACCAGGGTTGACATGTCCTTAAAGATACGATCAGTGTTGATTCACCCGATAATTCAAATATTTGAAAAATTTTTGGGCAGATATAGCTTATAATTGAAGGACAAGGCTGTGGAATTGTCATACGTGTTTATTGTTTGCAACTGAAAACTTACAGAAAAGAAGAAAGAGAAAAAGGGCAGTGCTCAAAAGATATGAATCTCCAATCTAATTAACCATGTTGTAGTAAGTGTCCGTACGGACAGTAACAACTAAAATGTCGATTTTGTCCTTACTAGGTTTCTTTCAGCCTTAGCACTAGTAGGGCATATGGGCCATTGTTAGGAACCTATACTTGTTACAGGAAATTCGAAAAAATCTGATTTTTGTGTTTTTCGATTGTTCTGCTTTAGCAAATCATTGATAAGGCCTTTACCTTTGCCCCCAAAATCTCCATCATGTAGTTCGATCCGATTTTGGTACAAATAGATTTAGGTCCTATTCAAAAACTCTTGCTTGGAGCACCTGTCCTTCCCCAACCAAATTTGAAAATTCCACATATGATTAATAGAAATTCAAATTATGTGTATGCCAAATAAGGGAAATAGTGACATTTGGCAGTGTTTAGAAATTCAAACTTCCCCACCAGGCATTACTAATCAAGATTACCATCTATATACATAATGTGGCCACGCAAATAAGCCCAGCTCCCTTAAACATCTCATCACATTCATCTCCACCAGATAGTTGCCAATGGCAATACACAACATAATTCAATTTGATGGTTAAATTGATGACGATTACCACTTGGGATAATCATGCACACGATAAACAATTGTCCAATTTGCCGGAGACGGTTTGACTGGCAATGCAGATGTATCATAACCAACATCAGTGATGGATTAGTTTTATCTGTCCATGCATATCCACACTATTGTTAGGATTGTTCTGCAATGATTTCAATCTTGAGAGGAGGAACCTTTAATATTTATCTCTTTTTGATGAAGTGTGTGGGGGATCTTCAGGGAATTGGGAAGTCATACTGACATTAATTTGTATTCTTTTCCTTAAAGGTGCATGCGGAAAATCAAATTTGCCAGCATTGATGATATAAAAAGGACATTTGCAATGAAAGGCCTACTGTATGAAAAGGCCCATGGGGCAATTAGTATATTTAATTAAAGGGGTGGTAGGATGTGTGATATGCTACATGAGAAAAAAAATTTGGTTGGGAACAAGTATCACAAAAATAACACTCAAATATGGCAATTGTTGCTATTTGGGATGAAATGTTAGACTCATCCATCAATCCATCCTTCTATACACAGAAAAACAATGCCATTTTTAGGGAGTTTCCGTACCCTAACCCATCTGAAATACTTTTTTCTGCCACACTTGCGAATTCTGACGGATTTCTGAAGTTCATCAGTGTGTCAGAAAAAAGTGTGTCAGAATGGGTCAGGTTACAAAAATTCCCATTTTTTGTAAGCCAGATTTGCAATCAATTTGTTAAACATATACCCACAATTACATAGGACAATTAGATCATTCAAAATTGTCCGTTTTGAGAAATTTGAATAAATTTAGGGAAAGACTAAATTCATGCAAAAACAAGCATGTATGGTATTCCCGTCAGCAGAAAAGAATGCCGTATCGAAACAAAATACAATGGAAATACAAATTACACGAAGAATGTCTATGCGTGTAGTTGTACAATTCAACCTAAAGTTATCAATGTGGCTATGACTAAAGAGCCACTTGCTCGGCAAAACAAAACTCAGCAGACCAGAACTAAATCAATTTGAGACAGAAATATAAATAAAATCAAATCAATTTTTTTTTTTTTTTCTTGCAGGCACTCCATATCAAAGTGGCTGATGTATGTTTTTGAGTCACTGATGCCAGCAACGTATGTCATTGCAGCAAAAACAGATTAAGGGACACAATAGATCATTCAGAAGTCAAGCTGATTACATCTTTGATTTCAATTTGACTACCACAATAACAAATTAAACTTGGATTGCATATATTGGACCGAGGACACAATGAGTGAATTGTATTGTTGGACCAGAACAACAACTTGACATTTTCAAACACTTTTCAATACATCTTTTGAGGAAACAAAATCTGTGGAAATCCAAATATAATTAAAGGTCCATGGCCCGATTCGCCAATAGCCTTGTCCTCGAAGCCCAGATTTTACCTGAAGTGGTAGAACTTTTGGTATCAGAAGAAAGCCTACTAATTTTTCTCATTTACCCTGTGAAATTCTTAGGGCTAAATGATGTTTGGTTTGGGAGTTTAATGAGCGAAAGTGTACTCCCTTTTGTCACCAATATTAGTTTTTACCAGTAATTTCCTATGGGGCTCACAAAATCACGTATTTAGATCTGCCACACGTCAAAACGGATTGAAACATAATCGGCCTGGGCTGTTGTTGGGGTTTTTGGATGAAGGTCTTCATTAAGATGAAAACCTTATATACTTAAATTGTACCATTCCCCCTTTAAGATTAGGCCCCCAAAGGTTTTGGTTTTCAGAAGAAAATGGGAAACCTAATGAAATACAATGTTTTTAGGGAAAAAAAAATATGAAAAATACATGCAGGATGGTTTGTTATATATTTTCACATCAGGCAAATGTTTCCGACGTCTTTCTTCCTTTTTTCATAGGACCCCCAAAAGTGTGCCTAAAAAAATGTTAATTTTAAAACAAAAAAACAACCTAAAATTAAAAAAAAACAACCTTTTTTATTATTGCCCCCCCCCCCCCCCCCCCCCCCCCCCCCGTGCAGAAAGAAAAGTGACGGGACCAAAAATCCAACAAAATTATTAAAAATAAAAGTTCAAAAGTTAAATCTAAACATGACACATTTTTGTGAACAGATTCCAGATTAAAGGGGATGGGCTGATTTAGTATATGAAGTTTTCATCTTGATAGATTTGGCCCTTGACCCCCAACCCATCTTAAAGTTTCACGCCGTCTTTCAATCTCATTTTGATGGGAGCGCTACATGTGATTTTGTAAGGCCTTTAGAGTTAGTGTAAAATAATAATTGGTTACCAAATGGGCACATTTTCCACTCATTACTTCCAAACAAACATTAATCCTAAGATTCCATAGGGTAAATGAAGGCAAAATAGTACTTTCTTCTGATACCAACTTTTGACCACTTCCGATAAAGTCGGGTTCTTGGAAGTGAGGTCTAATTGCGACCGGGCCATTTTAACCAAACACAGCTTTGAGAAAATATTTTCTTAGCATTTAGTATTTTCTGCTAACTGCATTTTGTCTGTTGTATTTCCCTATGTATTTATTCCACAGATCTCACATGTTGTTTACCCAACATGAGGGGAAATATAGCTGATTTAATCTATAGGCATGGTCGTAGCGGATTTTTTTTTGGGTGGGGGATCGAGTGCAGGACTTTGAAAAAGTAGTCCTTTTTTGGTACAAGTGACCTAACTTCCAAACATTGTCCATTTTTGGACTTTCTGAACAATCTCATGTTGGACTATTGGTCAAAATTTCTTCGTAAATTTTGGATCTTTAAAAAAGCAAAAAATTCAGCAAAGCGGACCGTTTGCCCCCTTCGTGGATTGGGCATCCCTGTGCACCCCTCAATAAACATTCGTTTACAAATTTCGTCGTCTGTGCAGTGGATGTCTGTTTTTGGTATGGTCTGTCGATTGAGGCTAAGTCAACAGTTTTCTTTGCCGATTAAGAAGTGACAGCTTTGACTTTTCTCATTTGAAATATCAAACTTGGACAGTCATGCTGGGAGCCACCATGATTGAGTGAAACCAAGTTTATTATGGCTTTTTTTATATTAGCTCATATTGGAGCCCTAAGGCCCACATCAAGCTGTGGCTCAAAATGGCACCAGTATCCACCCTGCACCGCCACTAGTTTGCGATAAAAAAAAAAGAAGGATCCCCTGGTGGTCTCAAATGTGCATACAAATGTTTAAATACATCATATTTTAGTTAACATTATTCAGAAGATGTAATTACAACTGTCTCAGCCCGCGGATTTATGCCAGGCTAATTTAAGTTTTTGAAAGACATCTATTGACATGAATGACAATTGCTCAAAAGTCTTTGATTAGTTTTTGATTGCAGAGCAGCGTTGGATTGATTGACATATTTTTCGGTGCCCTATTTTTAGAATAAGTTTCCATTGTGGTCTTTCGTAGATGGTTGACTCAACTCATCATTCTTAATTGCATGACTGATTGGAAACACTGTTATCATTAGTACAAAGGATTTTTTTACGAGCTCAAATAACCCATGTTTTTCTTATTATTGGATGTGAAAGTTTGCTTTTCGGCAAATGCATAGGCAAAAAACAAAATGTTTGTCTCCATACCTGTCATGCATAGGCATGTGGAGTGATTTTGGCCACACAAGATCCTATGTGATGAAGCCAATTTTGTTCGGCTTTTTGTGTTTGTGAGAAAAGAATTGGGCCACAAAGCAGTGAAAAATGGGCCAAAATACAAGTTAAAATTTACATACAGGACTGGTACTTTACCCAGGGATCCTAATAAATTGGGATAGGACCATAATTCAAGAGGAATGGATGCTTATGCCCACTGATCTGCATGAAATCTGTAGCTTATAGTTCGCCAGCCGTGCGTCGCGCTATTACGCTACGTCATCCCCCAGCTTGGTCATGAATACATTTATGCATATAATGAAATGTAGCTTATCACAATGGGGCGCTACCACTAATCGATATCGAAATTGTCTATGGGCATTTGTACCAGTGTCAACCACCCGCCTACTGTTCCTCCATTTCTTTAAAAAATCACAGACATAGGGTTTTTTGCCAATGTATGTGAGCCATTTAACATTTTCAAGTTGTGTTTTTTGGCCGAATTTTAACAATTTTTGCAATCAGATTCTGGGTTTGCACAGAATCACCAACAAACATTACGAATACAATAAGAAAAATATTAGCACATTTTGTACATTTTCATAGAAGCTTCTTGAGGTGTCAAAAATAATGTAGTACAGTACTATAATTTATCTCGGGTTTCTTGGCTTTCGCACTCGCTCATAATTCAAAGAATATAAGCTGTGGCGATCAATGACCCTTTGACCTTAGCATATGACCTTTGACCTCATCACATATGAGGTGGATCCCTTTGGTGGCACTATGACCGCAAGTTTGGTTCCAATTGACCTCAACTTTGTCAATTGAGGTCATTTTACATTTTAAAAGCCCCCTTATTTTTTTTCAGCTTGACCCCTCACTGACCTTTTGACCTTGACACATACCTTTGACCCATCAGCATATGATGGATCCCATGGGACCTATAACAAGTTTGGTTCCAATTTAACTTCAACTTTTCTATTATTTTAAAGCAATAATTAAAAAAAAAAAATAATGCAATTTTTAAAAAAATTAACATTAGTCATATTTTTCAACGTGACCTCACGTGACCTTTTGACCTTGGCACATTACCTTTGACTTTGACCTCATCAACAGATGAGGGATCCTCCTTTGTGCACCTCTTACACAAGTATTGTTCCAATTGAACTTACTTTTCAATTGAGGTCAATTTGAAAACAAAATTAACACAATTTTTAAAAAACTTAACATTTTAGTGACACACACATCCACACACACACACACACCCCACACACACATACACACGCACAATGGATTGCTCAGTGGTCCTCCAGCTTATAGCTGCGGTCCACAAAAATTCTGTTTTTGAAAAAGTACTGTGACTGTGAACAGGCCCATACACCGTGCATAACACAAAAGATTTCCGACCAGACTTTAGTACATAATTATATAAACCCATAGTAGACAGTAAAACGGTTTACAGCTTATTCAATCAGAGGTTCGGTGTTGGACATTCTGTCGAGCAATACTGACAGGCAAGATATCATTTTATTTTAGAAAATTGTAGGCCACTTGGCTAAAAGTATCTAGCTTATTATGATGGTCCATAAGACTGTTGTGTGAGCTTACTGGAAGCAGTATTGATTAATAACAGAGTTCTTGTGCACGGTTGATCAGCAGTACTCGTTAATGCCTACTGAAGTCTTCACAACCTTGACATGATTAGTACTTTTGACAGGCAAATAAGAAAGTTGAACATGAATAACAAACTTAATTTCTTTATAGAAGCACTTTAAGGCATTGTCAGCAGTAACTCAAATAACCTCAGACATTTGACCTGTCATGAAAACACCCTCTATGACCCACTCCATAAGGATATTCAATTTTGTTAAGCAATTTGAATAAATGCCAATGTATTATATTTCTGCCAGTAAAAACCTTTTAAGCATTTTTCAACAATGTCTCAATTGACCATAGAGACATTTGACCGCAAACCCAATTGAGCCAACTCCATGAGCAGATGAGGATACTTTAAGCAATTTGACAAAAATGCCCATGTACTTCGTGCACAAAAAACTTTGAAACATTGTGACATGACCTTAAATAACTCTAGATGACTTTAACCTCTTAACTCTGATGAGCTTCTCTGAAAAAAAATAATCCCATATTACCAACCCTTCAAGGATTATTCTAAGCCAACTGAGGCAAATACCAAGTCATTTCTGTGTTAAGAAGCATTTTAAGTTTCTTTTACACATTGATGACCTCAAATGATCCCAGATAACCTTTGACCTTAAGTTTTCTAACCCATATATCTCTACCCAATGGTCACTGGGGCATCAAATCCATTAAAGTCCAGGGACACGACATGCGAGACATTTCTAATTCTTACATTTTCGGACATCAACAGTATCCTGATCATATCGCAACACATATTTTAAAAAGTGAACATGGGAAACTGTTACATTTCACGGATAAATATACCAACTGACAGGAGCCTTCTCCTTTTTTCGCGAACTCGTATCAAGATGCTGGAGTTGGATTGACCCCCGTTAATGACGTCAGAGAACAAGTTGTAAACAAAGCTCACATCTGGTCTGGTTCAGCGGACGAACAAAATCCACTCCAGGTATCTTTTCTTGTGCGGTTTTTCTCTTCTTTGGGGGGGGTTGGGTGTGGTGTCCTGGGAACTTGAATAAAAGCTATTCTGTTCTGATTCTACTTGTCGGTACGGTCGCCGCTGGTGCAGCCGTCGACAAGACAACAGCGACTTATTAATTGTAATTACACCAAATCACAGAAACATTATGCCCTCTCAACAACACATACACGCCTAATCAACTTTGTACGTATGCAGAAACTGGGCCACGCGCGACCGTCCGTTCCTCCACGATGAACGATCATCACGCTTATCGCGTATTATGTTACTCGGACGTCCAAAACGCGTGTCCTCGCTGCCACGCTGATAATCAACCTTCGTTTTGTTGGACTTTCCTTAGAAAGCCTGTCCAAACACATGATATTATGCCCAATTTTCATCAAATTACGTTTTCTCAACTTACTGCTTCATACAGATTTACATTGATACCAATACATACTATGATGAAACCATTTTTGGTGGTATTGTAAGTATTTTTTAAGCGTGCCATGGCCCTTCTAAGTCATATGACAAGAACTTTTTGGAAGCATTTACAGAGAGGCATAGGTAGATCAATACACAGGTAGGGAAAACAATATCTCAGTAGATTACATCTACTGATCTAAACAAAAGCTACTTTAGGACTTCATCGTAATGAATAGGATTTTCAAAGAATTTTCAAAAAGCGGTGACGGAAATGTTTACAGAGTTACCAGAGACAGAGACTGAACATATCTCCATTAGTATATTTAAATTCCCTCATCAAATCCAATCGTATTTTATCGCATGGCCATACATACAAAATCCATCATGGCATTGCAAGCAAAATCCAAATGTTTTATATGTTTATAACATTACCCATTTCCTAATTCGGAGGAAACAAATATAACAAAAAAGGAACAATGATAATGATTTGGGAGACCGTTAGTTCATAAGCATCGGGTTTTTTACAGAAGAAAAGGGGGGGGGGGAAGCCATCTTGAGAATCGTATTGGAGTATTTGGTGCGCAAACTATGCCTGCCCTTGAAAGTACAGAGAACGCTTTCTAACATATTAGCACAGGGAAATACTTTTCTAAAAATAATTGTAAAAAGTGGCCAAAAAAGTGCTCTAAGGCCTTTGGCATCGACTAAGATTAAATATTGGATTATTATTAAAGTACTGTACGCTAACTAATGCTGCTAACTAAATTGCATGGCAATGGTACCAAACAAAAAGGGTAACCACAGGGAATTTTACAGTATTGATAAACAGAAAATGGCATAATCTGTTTAAATGATGGTGATATAAGACGATGGCCTGGTGTGGGCAAGTGCATAATTATAGTCTATTCATAGGAGATGGACATGGCCAACATCTCTTGTCATGTAACTAATATGCAGTTGTCTACAGTAACTTTTTATGTATTGTGTTGGTTTGGTTGGGTACCATGTGCCTCCAAGAGTTTGGAATGGACCCACATATACAACCACTTTTTGGCCCAAAATTGGATTCCACTAGCTACGCTTGAGATGCATATTTGGAGCCAGATTTAGATTCAAGATTAAATTTAGTCAGCATAACATATCGTACGTGACAGAAATGTATAATACAGTATATTATATAATAATACATAAAGTATCAATTGTAAACTGTGCTAAGATGAACTGGTGAGAGATATGATAAGCTGGGACCAGTAATGGACGACCCGGTTTAACCAAATGTTCCCACTTTTCTCAAAATTTTGGCTGTTTTAAAGACATATGGGACTTTTTAGCTCCAGATTGAGGAAATTGGCCTGGGTTTTTGAACAAATCTGAGAAATTTTGAGGAAGTGATCCATCAGGGCCATATGCATGATATACTGGGGGGGGGGACTTTGAAAAAGTAGACCTTTTTCTGTAAAAGTTGATCTAACCACCACAAAATGGTCCTATTTGGATTTTTTTTAACATTTTATCACCAAAAAGTGAACTTTCTTATCAAAATTTCTCTAAATTTTGGACCTTTTATCAAAATATTTAGCAAAAAATGGACCTTTCCCTTTTTGTAGAATTTGGGGCACCCCCTGCTCCCTCCCCCTTTTGTGTATGGGCCTGTGATCCATCACTATATACCAAAAGTGGCAAGAAAAAAGGGGTTATACTTATATACCAGAAGGCTGAAAATGAGACCTGTATTAGTAGCACATTCCATTATGGCCATTTGTGTTTGGCCCCCTGAGATTTTCAAAATTTAGGAAAAAACAGGGGGTTTTGCACAAAACACACTTAGGGTTTTTCACCAAAATGAGTTCATTTTGTACTGTTTCGCCTCCCCCATCATGTTTCGCCTCCCCCCTATCATGTTTCGCCCCTCCTATGATTTTACCCTGGCGCCGCCCCTGTGTTGAGTACCACCCCCAGTTGGGATTAAACTACAGGGTGTCTCAGAAAGAATTATAGGTGACCATAACTTCAAAAGTAAGTATCACATTTGAGAAATTTTAAAAAAATCTTAAACCACAATTACTTTTTAACATTTTAATGTAAACATCACTCGATTCGGTTCAGTAGTTTTTAAGAAATAAGCGATTATGTAACACATGTCAATGGACACTTCCTTCCAAGTTTGCTCACATGCAGATCAGATTTGATGTTAACTACCGCTGATTACTCGTGTTATCTGTTCAAGCTGTCTTTTCATTCCCCAAAGAACCGGCTTGTTTAATATTTTGTGAGTTCAATGCCATTTTGTTTGTTTTATTATAGTAATAAACAATTACCGTGACAATTATAACAAAAATCCAACAAGAAAAACAAAACAGGGTAAATAACAAGAATGATCATCTTTATTAGAAAACAACACCAATAAAATATGTAGGAAATGTGAAATATGTTAGTTGAACTAGGGGGTGGCACTGCATCGAATGAATTGAGAAGTTTAATCAATACTTTAATAGGATCATAAACTGAACAATAAAATTATTCACAATAGTTTTTATTTAAATAAGACATCATATATCAATTAAGATGGATGATTCTACATTTAAATAATAAAGGCATGATTTGAGTGCAAATTCAAAATTCCCGCATTTTAACCTATACTCGTGTTATATGAAGTACTGGCACGAGACAAGATGGTTGGTCAACATTTGTCGCCCATACAAAGGGAGTTTGTGGTTTGTGCCGAAACTGGTCATAACATTACTTCCACAGAAATCCTCCTTGCAAGAAGACAATCTTGAACAATTATGTTAAGAAGTACCGCGAAACTGGTACAAGTCAAAATTGAATCAAGAGTCACTGTGGAAGGCGGAGCACTGCCCG
>JAMKCH010014837.1:0-45474 GCA_023653785.1 Ophioderma brevispina | reverse complement strand
TACGAGTAGCGTAGATATGTGCATGACATGTGCACTTGGTGATAACAAGCATGAAATTTGGAACCACAGTTTGGGATGTTCTAAGAAGGATTTTGGCTTATAGGGGCATCGCCAGATTTTTCTTGTACAAAATGGCGGGCCATTTTCCAAAAATGGCTGCCATTTCTGGTATTTTTAGTCGTTTGATGGACTAAAATGTGTTTGTGTGGTTTTGTGCCTACCAAAACATGATCTGAGCCCAAGAGCAATGCCTAAAGCGAAAGTATGATGGGTAACTAGTCTGTAACAGAAATTGTGGCCATTTTCCAAAATGGCGTTCTTTTTCCAAAATGGGCTGACAATCCCTTATTTTACCAATTCATCGACGAAATTGCATTTTTTCTACCAAGCATATTTTTCACACAGCAATGCAAAAATAAAACTGTAAATAGGAATAAACACCAATTTGTTTGATGTTACTAAATAATAGAGATTTATGTTACACAGCAATGCCCAAATAACACCTGTAAATAGGAATCAATACAAGTGGGCAGACATTTAAAATAGTCACCCTTGCTTGTTTTATCTTGCTTTACAGACTGAATAACTCAAAACATATTTAAGAATGATTTGGTTAGTTTTGTTTGATAACAAAAGACTTAGGGTGGAACAGTTCCAAAATGGAGGAGGCTTTTACGTTGTAGGGTCTAATGATACGAGCATACGCTATTGCACAGACAGGTTATACCGTGAAGGGTGCCCACATGACAACAATGCCGAGCAACAATGGCAGGCCAATATTCTCTGAAAAAGTGTTTTACAAAAATCTGATGCACTGAGTTCCCTTGTTGTGTTACGATCCAATCCAGTATCATTATAATTATTTGCAATTAGGTTTATATTGCGGGAAAGGTATTGCTAATGCCAAACAGATGAATATTTTTGTGTAAAGCACCAATGATGGGGTGTGATATACGCTGTTTCTGTTACCGTAACCAAAGAGTAATCACCATTCTTCAATAAGGGAGTAAACAAAATCTGCTAACTTCAGGTGCATGCACACTTTTTGGTGTGATCAATCATTGCTACCCAGTGTTGCAAAGGTCCTCAGGGTCGTTCAATGGGACTCATTTTTAAGATGAAAAAACAGAGTAATTCAATATTCTAATGTTGGCCGTACAAGTCTACAGCAAACAAGGTTTTAGTCAAAAGAATGAATATCAGGTAACTTAATAAAATTATCCTTCATGTTCTTTCTATATTGCTGTATATAACAATAAGTTTTAAGTTTTGTGCTAGTTCATATCATTAATAATAATAACAATCTTAATACAGTGCCTAATGTATAGGCTTAGACACGTCACATAGTTAAAAAGGGAGTAATAATATCATCAAATTTATCAAACGACAATGTAAAGTCAATAGATAAAACTTCTATGTGAAAACAAACTATGATATACATCAATACCAACTATTAGAATAATAATTTATTTAAGCTAGACATTTCAAACACATACTGTGACCAATAGATCGAAGAGAAAGACAACCCAGTTTTCTTCCATACTAAGAACATAGGGGGATACATCTGAACATCAGCTGTGAGGATCTGTGTGGACCCACAGTTTTTGGTGAAATTGATATTTCCTGGATTCAGATGCCTCAACCCTACCTAATCTGGTGAAGTGAAAACACAACTCTCCTAGACAGGGCCGGAGTAGAGGAAGATGAAGAATAAGAAGACGAAGAAAAAAAGTTCACAATATCAGTATTAATGAGCTCTGTTTAATTAGAAGCCAATGCAGTTGGTAGATATGTTAATGTTATTGGACAATGATTTTAGGACAAAACATACAGCTGTCAATTTTGAACTCCCTGAACCTTGGTCCATTATCTTTCTGAGAGACCATAGGCACGGAGTTGCAGGACCCAGCCTGATGTAATAAAGTTATGGGACCAATCCACTGGTGCCATTTTTCATCAAGGTACTGTCAAAGCCAGCTGCCAGGCAAGCCTTGCGCAAAACATTGATTGTTCTTTCTTAGTGATAAGTATAAGATGGCAGCTTGCGGATGAAAAAACTGAAATGCCCAATGATGGATGGCTGAGATTTACTAGTCGGTCTGTAAATAATGAGGACCGAAGCGCACAACATTCTTTGTTGTTTGTAATAAATATCAGATGTTGACTTAAGATTATGACTGAATGCGATTTCAATATATTATGTCTGATCACAATCCAATGGTGGAAAGACAGATAGAGGCTGCCATTGTGTAAAACGGACGATTGGACACAATGGGCAGTAACGATATGCCTGTAGTGGGGCAGAGAATAAGATGAAGTCAATACATCCAGTAACAGACCCTGTGGAAATCCACCAATCTACGCACAGGGATCTGAAGAAGCAAAAATGATCGATATAGAATATAGGAAATGAAGGAACCCCCTTAGGCTGCATTATTCCAGTGTATTACATAGCCTCGACAGGCCGCGCTTAAGAGCTGTTATTGACGCAGCAGTTATATAGTCAAGGTAACTTAACATGTGCACAAGAGGGTGTAGAGTGACTGAAGGCGTATTAACATAACACCTGCGCGTTGTTGCCTTTTGTGTACTAAGGACCCCGAGAGTAGGATTAAGGTCTGTCATCTATCCCAGGTCATATGCGCCTGCCCTGGTTGAACTAATTGTCTAGCTCCTTGCACTGGGGTGATTGAACATTTTGCACGCGCTCATGCTGCAACCACGCGCTCATCGGAACATGGAGACCTCATTTACTCGCTGAGCCAAAATGTACCTTAAAAACTGATTGTACTCATCTTTTATTTTACCAATCACCTTTCAAGAAATGTGATCCACCCCTCCGGCCGTTATCTAATTGACGGAGGTGGTGGTGTTCCCACGCGCCCCCCACTGGATTTCTTCAGCTGCAGGGACCCCAACAGATGAAATGCCATGCTGAGAGCTTGCAGGCATTAATTACATCGATCCACGCTGGGTGAAAAGTTGTTTTAAAAACCTGGTAGGTAACAGATCCCCTATCTTAGTACCATAGTTTGTAAGAGTATGGCAGTTAGTAGGTACAATGTGACTGTACGCGAGATTCTTGATCTTGTGTGGAAAATTCTTTTTATAGAAAACTGTTAGCAAGATCTCGGGATTTTAGCTGGGTACGTAGTGGGAGGTGTCATCTTAAAAGTTAAATTCCTGACTACATGGAAAAGGTCAAGTTGGTTACATGTAGTAATCTGGGTGCTATGATACTCCGTCTGGCTTAGCAGAAGAGAGTTGTATTCAAAACACTGATCCTTGTAAGCGTCCTTGCATTACTGGGAGCCCAGTCTGTGAAAATCTTGCGTTCCAGCCGAGGTTGTTCCTTAGTCTCAATATACAAAGGCACTGAATACCAAGGAGCATGAGTATGGAGAAACGGGAGTTTGACTGACGAGTGGAACATGTTAATCAAGGGTCTGGAGATAAGGTGTTGGTATATTCATAACAAGGAAATTGCAGTTAGCATCTAAAGGTAAACACAGAAGTGCACGTCTATACCAGAGCAGATCTTTTGATGTTGCAAATATTCAAGTCTGTCATACAGGCTGCACGAAAGAGTTGCTTTCAAGCATTTTTTCCTGTCATCTGCGGCTCCTGCAAACCACGACTTGGACGTTTTGTGGCATACTTTTCTAACTCCTGGAAGGCTTGTCCAGAAGATTCCCAATATACGATGTCCTTTGAGTCCATCCCATGCATGGGACATGGAGGTTCAGGAGATTCAATCATCATTTGAGCCCCACAGTAAACGAGTGATTAAGTGGTGGCTCTCTTCAGTGAGTGCTGCCTTCATTGGAGGAAGAAGCCACCATGGTTATACAGCAAGACCACAATCGCTCGAGTTTATTTTATATTTGTACAGGCAATGGACTAGTAGCTGCAGCTTAAAGGTGGATGGCCCGATGTAAGGATATGACGTTTCGTCTTAATAGATTGGCCTTCACTCCCAAACCAAATCTGTAAGTTTCGCGACGCCGATATTTCAATCCCGTTTTGATGTGAGAGCTAAAAACGTGATTTTGGAAGCCCCGTAGAGTACTGTGAAAATTAATATGGTCGACCAAAATGAGGCACATTTCGCTCATAACTTCCAAACCAAACATCCTTTGGATTCTCATATTCAAAGGGTAAATGAGGAAAAATAGCACTTTCTTCTTGATACCAAAATTTCAACCACTCCGGTAAAATCTGGGGCTTCTGGGGACGAGGCCTATTAACGACGAGGCATGGAGCCTTTAATGCCATATTCTGACATGAGCTTAAGACTGTTTGGTAGCCAGAATGTTGCCCTCAAAATGGATCAACATGGATCACATTCAGTTTGAAAAAAAAAAACAAACATGCCTTGTAATGAAAGTCTGGGCAACGACTTGGTATGGTTGTTTGCTGAGTTTTATTGTGGGTATTTACAGAAACCTCTTCATTCAGGAAGTAAGGATAATGAACTTAATCTTACACGTAAACCAATGTCAACAATCAAGTGGTAGCTATGTTGTAAGTTAAAACCACTGTTATATCAGATTAACCAAATAGGTATTTTAAATTAAAACCTATTCTTATTAAGGCACAACCTTGTGAAGACTTTGTGACTCTATAATCAAAGGTACAGTTTACAACAGACTATAAAAGAGTAATTAATGGTGGCCATCTTAAAATTGCAACTGTGTCATGCAACCAATTGGAAATGCTCAAATAAAAACTTGTTCATTTATTGATGTATTGACTCTGAAAAAAAGGTGTTATACTTCTCTCTGATTCTAGATTTCCGTGTCAAAATTGTCAAATTTGACCGAGAAATGAGTGTCGCCGGGAGGAGAAACCACCAAATATGGGGTCAAAACGACACGGAAAAAAAAATGTGTCAAATGAAATGACACAGAAAAGGTTTAGAAATCACTCAAAATCGAATCAAATAAAATTTTGTGTTAAAAAAGATCGGAATAAACAACATCAGTATCACTCTGAAAATAATTTTCGTTGTCAATGATAGGAATTTGTCTGTCAAAATTTTAACACATCTGGGAGGTTCAAAATCAATCGGGAAATTGACACCAAAAAGAAAATGACCAAATGCAAATTGGGAAGTGGAAGTGGGATCATTTTTATTCATGAACTACGTGAATGCAAAAACACTGAATGGAACCACAGTTATAGTCTTGTCGCATAAAAACATGGAGAATGCAGCTGTATGCTTGCACTAACAGTGCCACTAGTTGTTCCATGTCCAAACATTGATCCGTGGTGTTCGCGATCTTAGATCACATGATCAATTATTAACAAGTTCTGGTGGCCAATCACGATCGCAAGATTTGCGAAAAACAGTGGACAACCCATCACATCGCTTGCGGTTTAATTGATTCGGAAAGTTTGTTATAGATTTCTGATTTATTTCCGGATGCGGAAAAAGAAGTTGCACACTTTTCCACCTCATAACGACCAATAAATTGTCACTATGAACACAAACAAAGTGTCAATAATAAATGACACGGGAAAGTTGACAAATTTTCAATTAAGAGTGTTACTTATTTTCATGCAAATATGTAAAAATAGCTGGTAAATGGGCGACCATTTTGAAAAAATGGCGCCATTCCTGCCCTGGGATAAACCTGAATAGCCATTTGATCAAAAGTCTTTTTAAAACATCCAAGGTGATCAAAAGGCATGCTTGAATGCCTAATAGACACGGTATTTATCAACTCAATCTCTAATCTAGGGGATAAATGGCAAGAATGGCAGCCTTTTGAAAAAATGGCCGCCATTTTAATCAGAGGGAACAAATCTGCGATGCCCCTAAGCTAAAAGTCTTCTTCTGAATGCACTAGATATGGCTAAAATTTCATGCTTTTATCACCAATGTGCACAAGCCCCCAAAATATTGCACATAATCTACTCTACATACGTTCAGGTTAGTTCGTAGTATTTTTAGTACTTCGTACTGTTATGGTTATGGATAGCTTTTAGCATAATTCCACTGTCCCAGCTGAAAGTGTTCTTGTGCGGTGGTTAGAATCTGCATTGGTTATTCCACAAATTCCTTTTTAGAACAAAATTTTAAGGGCTCTCAACATAGAACACGAAAATCTCTTAAAGTAGCAAACACCCTTCGAAAACTGTCCAACATAAACATATGCCGATCTGCCCCCCCAAATCTAAGTGGAGACCATGAATCTGATTTTATGTAGGATTCCAATGAAATTTTTCGCCGTTAGGAGTATGTAGCATTGACCTTGTCTTGAAATAAAACAAGTAGTTTTCAGGTTTTGTTGGCATTATAATACATTATACCCTTCACCCCTACTCTCTACCGTGCCTTCTACTGTTAATGGAATAACGTTGACATGATGAAAGTATGTTCCGAATGGTATGAAGGCAATTATGGCCGGTACTGTAGAAGACACAAATACTCCTAGCGAAAGCTTGTCTAACGAAGCCGGTTTTAAAGCCTAAGTATGACAATTACATAGATGAAAAGCTTTGCAAGCTCACCCGCAAACCTGGTGTATCGGTACTATAGAAAAAACTTAGTCTCACATTACTGGCTGTGGCCCGTGCTTTGAAGTAAAGGATTAATGGGTAGGGACTTGCCGAAACAGAGTAATCAAAGCTTTGAACACAAAGTTGGCGTGCACTTTTTCTGGAGTGTTCATATGTTAATGCGCTGAAAATCTTATGAATTTCACTAGCATCTTGTCACTAATTCTGGTCAAATAAATGACCAGAAACCTCGCACGCAAGATCACTGCATCCATCACAATTACAATTCAAAATACTGGCAAGTTTAATACTGCAAGATCCCCTGGCGAGGAGCAAAATATGCAAGATGACTCATAAAGCAATAATAAAAAATTTTTTTTTTTTTTTTTTTTTTTAAAGAGCGGACCCAATTTTTCAAATATTTTAGTTTTTGCCCACAGTTACATTGCATTGGATGTGAAAATACCGCCGTGGAATGGTAGAGCCGAAAATCTCTATTGTGTCTCAAAAGAAGGAATTTTGTATTAGAATAATTAATACGGAGATTTCCGTAATAATTCAACGGCTGCTGAAAATTTCATTCCTATATGAAAAAGCCGGGAAATGGCGCCATGTACGTTTCTACGGCTAAGCCTTGGTTCTTCGTCGGTTCAGGCGACGAGTTCCAAGTTAGAGGGTCATTTTCGTGAGGTGGCGCCATTTCATCATAGACGGACATTAAATTTGGTGTTTCCAACTTCCGCTGTTAAATACAATCTGGGATCCATAAACCAATTACCAAAATCGGCTTCCTTTTACGATCGAAATACACATTTTTTTAGCATTGTCGTTCGCAGGTATCCAAAAGAGGTATAGTTTACTGACCAATTACCAACACAACTGCAAAATCTCAATTTTTGAAATTTGGGGCACTCTTCAAAAAGTGCTATATTGCTTTATAGACAAATGATGATGACACAGTATTCTGGATCTGATCTTTTATATCCACAAAGCAGGTTCCTGATCCGATATATTTTGTCTGTCAGTGGGTTAAGTGAATGGGCTATAACAAGTTGACACAAGACCCGCTTAAGAGAAGCAAAGATTTGTAATATAGAACAAGTGGTGGTGTACATATTCAAATGCCGGATCGTCCCGGAAAAAAAAAGGCCTGTTTTTGAGTGTAATTATCGTGGTTTTTGACGTTGATAGGATAATGTGTGGGTAGCAACATACCAAATTTTCGTCAAATTTAGACTTTGAGACTGGTAAATTTCACCTTTTTATTCACCACCTTACCAAAATGCAACACACATACCTACTTATCTGCCTGCGACCCTACCTACCTACCTACCTACCTAAACCTACCCCTACCTACCTACCTACCTTCCTACCTCTATCCTACCTAACCTAACCTACATACCTACCTACCGGGGTACCTACCTACCTCACCTAGCCTACATACCTAATCGCCTACCTACCTACCTACCTACCTACCGTACCCATAACCTACCCTACTACCTACCTACCGGTGAGGCCTTCCTACCTACCTTCCTTCCTTCCTTCCTTCCTTCCTTCCTACCGCCCTACTACCTACCTACCTACCTACCTCCCTAACCTACCTACCTTCCTTCCTCCTTCCTCTCGTCATTCCATCCTTCCCTTCCTACCCCTACCACCTACCTACCTACCTAACCTACCCCCTACCTAACCCTACCTACCCTACCTACCACCTACCCTACCTACCTACCTACCACCTACCTACCTACCGACCTTCCTCCTTCCTTCCTCCTTCCCTCCTGCCTCCTGCCTGCCCTGCCTGCCGGGTCGGGGGCGGCCGCCGGGGGCGTGCGCCCGCGGCCGCCTCGCCCGCCCGCCCCCGCCCGCCTATAACCTACCTAACCTACCTAACCTACCTAACCTACCTAACCTACCTACCCACCCACACCAACCCACGTACCTATAACCTACCTACCTCCTACCCAACTACCCAACAAACCTACTTTACCTACCCTACCTACCTACCTCCCCTAACCCTAACCTAACCTAATTCCTAACCCTAACTGGACCCTGACCTGAAACTTCGAAATGTGAATTTCACTGCACTCTTTTCTGAGTTTGGCCCCGCCCAAGCTAACGCGCGCGTGTGTTGCCTATGTATGCGCTGGGCAGGGACATTACAAGGGGTGTCTACATTACTCTCGTCCTATCGTACTTATTTTTGAGTCTCTACATTGATACATCTTCCCTATACAACCCACTTCCAATTCAGCTCAATAATGTCTGGTTTGTACATTTAAAGCATTATGTGTGTTCGAATCCCTGGTTTATGTTGGCATCGAGGTGGAACACAATTTGACGTGACTTGTTCGCAGAGAAGGGTATCTTGGACGAAGCAGTGACACTGTGGGTGAGTTAATTTAATTATTTCCCCTCAAACGCGCTGAACATTGAAAGTGCATACCTAACACAACCCCATTGGTAAATAAACCTTTTAAAAACTTTTTAAGTGTGGACGCCCTCTAGTTGAGTCGGAATTTGGAATTTCGATAATCTGAATTAGGGATTGATGCAGCTCTCAATATCTTTCTGTATGACGGCGAGGTTTTAGGAAGGCGACAAGCTTTCACGGCATAATATGTATGCATCTTGTCGTAGCTGTTGGGCTATCACTACAATATTGTTTCTCGCTTTTATATTCCGGTAAAGGTCCTGTTAGGATCAAATCAATCTCCCCTTCCACATCCTCCATCGCTAGTGTAGTGGAATAGATATCGATCAGATGTCCCCCTTTACATCTTACAATAAATATATTTCAGTATTTTTTAACAGTAAAGAGAACTTCTTTAAGCGTAAGTCCAAGGTTTAAATACGCGTGTACAATAACGTAAAGGTATTGAACACCTCACTATCATCCGTACAATAATTGCGTGTAGCTTCTACGAAAAGCGCTGTAAAACACAATTATGATTTAAACAAGAAACTTGTCTCCGTTTTGGAAAACATGTTGTAGATGTTAAACAATCAGCACTTCCAGCAGCCATGGGGCCATCCACACTACGTCAAATACGAAAACGAGCCAAGTTTTGTATTTAAAACACAAACAACTGTTTTATAATGGAGGTATATTATCCGTGGCCAAATCAAGCCTTTTATGTGGATAAAAAAACGCATTTCTAATAATAAGTAAAAAGCCCATAAGGAGAATATAAATTAATCACCAAAAATATATATAACCACTTTGTTGAATGTCTGTTGCCATAGTTTGAACAGGATTTGAAAGCATATCCAATACATACTTCTGAAAGAAGTAAATCAGAGGAATGCCATACAGTGATACCATTTATTGACATAGGCCTTAGGAGGGCTGATTTGGTGACGGCGGTAAGTTCGCTCGCCTTCACTGACCCCATTGTCGCACATGAATTTGGGTGCTTTCCGAGCATGTTTTCTTCTGTTCTTCGAGAACCCGGTTTCCCCTCCTACAACATCTTTTTTTGCATAATTCTTTCCTTTTCCTTGTCGTCCTGGGTTTACCCTGTATTTGTATTGGACTGTTCATAACTTAAACACCATTACTGTTGCGGTGATTGGCGGTGGCCGATTATAATCGATCACTTTCCTGCCGTAACCCGCAATGCACTGCTTATCCTTCCATACCTTCATTGCGATCAGTATTCTGGGAAGAGACGAACGGCAATCCTGGCACGCCCGGACCTTTAGGCGCTTCCCAGCGACGCCCGAGGCCTTGGCTTTGGTGTTTCGCCGCCCGTGGTTTTTCGATGTTACAATGATGATGATTCATTGATGGGATAGGTCTGTTGTAAAAAAGGGTTAACATTTTGCCTGTAATATCCCTCATTGAATGGTATTTAAACCAAACTTGTGGTCACAGGTGCAACATGGCATCCCCCCATTGTTGATGAGGTCAGAGGTCCCATTCCCAAGGTCAAGGCATTGTAGGTCAACTTGTAAAATAAGGCTGAAAATGTAAAATTGAGCTCATTTGAAAAAGTTGACGGTTTCAATTGGAACCAAACTTGAATCATAGTTGCACATGGGATCCCTCGTTGTTGATGAGTCAAAGGTCACATACAAAGGTCAAATTCACGTTGAGGCAATTGTAAGATAGACGAAAAATGTAAAATTACCTAATTTGAAAATTTGACGTTCAATTGGAACCAAACCTGGTTTATATGGAGTTTACATGCAAACCCTCATTTGTTTGAGGGTCCAAGGTCACATCTCAAGGTCAAAAGGTCATGTTAGCCTATCATTCCTACACGCGACGGCAGGCGACACAAGCGGTCCAGGGACCGATGTATTTTTCTCCTTCCAAAAAAATGCAGATTTCCTAATGACAATACCAAAAGTTTAAAAGAATTTCTCATCACACCGGTGTTTTTGATTTCCTAATTTACACACTAACTTTAGCGAACTAATGTGGCGTGAGAATTATAACCTTATGTCCCTTCCCAGGCTTTTCTTAAAAAACAAATTAACAATGATTGTCACGGGAATCGCTAAGTTTGTTACAATGCAGTTAGGGTGCGTTTGGTGTGACAGTGTTTTGTTTTTTCGTTGCTTGTTTGAATAAAAGACTGGGTAATCATTATGTTTCTTCTTCTAGGTTTTGTTATTTGTTTTGGGTTTGTTTTTGTTTTTATTGTGGAAAACGTCGGAATATTTTTCCGTTTTCCTTCTTTCTCCCTTTTGGCCAGGAAATACCACATCGGGATGGATCACTTTGTCCACTGTTGTTGTCTGTTGTGAAAATGTTAACATTTGCTTTAATTTCCGTATACTTAGGATTTCAATTAACAACCAAACTTGAGTCATAGACCTGGTGCAACATGGGATCCCTCATTTGTGATGAGTCCAAAAGTCACTAACAGGGCAGGGCACGCGAGGTCATTTAAGATGGTTTTTAAAATATGCAAATTGTACCTCATTGAAAAGTTAAATTTCAATGTTGACCCAAACTTGTTTTATGGAACCCTCATTGTTATTGAGGTAAAAGGTCACATATCAAGATCCCAGGTCACATATCAAGGTCAAGGTCATAAAATCACAAAACTCTGCGCCGCAGGCTATGTTTTGCCTTCGACAAATAGTGTAAGCTGTATTTACAAATTATGTTTCCTGGAATGTCATTAGAAATCAAAGTTTTGAATAATATCATTACCAACTTGTTTCGTTTTTTAAATTTTATTGCTGTTATCTTTTTTTCTCATCTTTTTTTCCCGTTTATCAAGTATTTTTTCCAATAAATAATATTTCCTTATCTTTAAAACATTCACGCGTTCGTACAACACACTGGAAACTGCAGTCTGAGTCTGCTGCGATCCTGATTATGCTGATCCTGATATGACAGTGACTTTCATGGCCGGAGCCTCTACTGCTAACCGAACTCTAACGTTGTCCCTCTCCAGCGATGATTTACTCGAAGGTTTTTGAACATTTTCACAAATAGATCTTGCTATCATTGATGCGGCGCCGACGCAATGCTGGCAGCTTGACATCCGTCCGCCACCATTTAATTCAAGACGCTTCAGTCATGTTGTTTTATAGCATCATCCCTACGACTCCACTTGGCCTAGCCTTGAGATTTTCATATTACTAAAACCTTCCATAAAGGTAAGTTGCAACCATAATAAAAAAAATTTTTTTTTTTTTGTAATATTTTCCCTGACTGTTTTCCTGACTGCCCTTGGTCTTCCCTAAAAAAGCTAATCTTTGGGGTCGATAAATAATAACAATCGTTATAATGCCACCCTTTCCAAGGATCAATGTACAAATTATCAACAATTAAAAATAACATCAAATAAATACCACTTAGGGAAAACAAATGAATCTATATAGTAATACCGGTGGTCAACTTGTATATCTGTCTATCGTCTGTCTATCTTTCTGTGTGTCTGACGCGTCTATTTTCTCTCGATAGAACCGAGGTCGCACGGTCCTGAAACTTGGTGGCGGGTGCCCCTTGACCATGAACGAAGACCTGAGTTTGTATGGTTATTGGATCAAAGTTCATCGGTGGGGCATCTAGAGGGTCAAAAAGAGGTCAAATGACCGCACCTATTTGCTCGGGACCGAGGGTCGCACGTTTCCTGAAACTGGGGGGTGGGTGCCCCTTGAACCTTCCGAAGACATAGTTTTGTAATTGGTTAGTGGATCAAAGGTCATCGGGGTCATTCAGGTCAAATGGGGTAAACATTGGGTATGGACGTGAAACTGGAGGCTTGGGGCGATTTTTGATGCCGAAAATTTTTGAAAGTCACGAACGATCATATGTCATCAGGGGTCATTCAACGGTCACTGAGGTTAAACGTTGGTTCTCGTAGATGAAGGGTACGCACGTTTCTTTTTCCTGAAACCCTGGTGGATGGGTGCCTCTTGACCGTCCGAAGAACCGAGGTTTGTTGGTTAGTGGAATTAAAGGGTCATCAGGGGTCAATCAGGTTAATTGAGTCAAATGGGGTAAAGTTGGTGTATGGACATGAACTTGGGGTGGGGTCAATTTGTTGAGGCCAAAACTTTTAAGGTCACGACAAGATCATTAAGGGTTATTCAAGGTCAACGAGGTCCCAATTGGGTAAACTTTGGTGTATCCATATGAACTGGTGGGCGGGGGTGCTATTGATGATCCAAAATTGTAAGGTCATGACAAGGTCCCATCATAAGATCATTCCAGTCAAAATGCAAAACCGAAACCTGGGGTTATTCATGCCAGGTGATCGCGAAAACCCGTGGACTGCCTAGTCTTTTAATATTGACTGAAAATAATTGTCTGTCTCTCCGCCTGTCTGTCTTGGGTCTATTTGTCTGTCTGTTTTTTCATTCTAAGAAAAACCGTAACCACTGTGATCCATGTCCGACCCTCGGTCGGCCTGCGATTTCATGTCCCGTTTGGTTTCCATCAAACTCGGCCTCGCAGTTTTTCTGTCTCCGGTACGCCGGTTCCTCCTGCTTCTAAATCTGGAATTTCATCACTACCGTGTACGGGTGAGTCAAAAGATTTCACTCGAGTGCAGAAAAATATTAAAATGTTTAACAATTGAAATTGTTTATACGTGACCACTAGCTCTTACATCCCCTTCCTCGTAAAAGATTGAACTTTTTTACCTTTTCATATGTAATATGGTAAATTACGGAAAGCCGCCAAAAACGATATTGACCACGTTTGTACAATTCTTCACGTCCACGGCAAGCAAAGCAGTTACTGTATCTTAAATGCTTACACCACAACCTTTGGTTTTTTTCAACATAAGTAACTATACCTAATACCTAATCCTACCAACTGTTTTTTTATAATATTTCTTAACAATAGTCAATGACTTAGCGTTACACCAGGGACAGGGGAAGGGAACGCATAGTCCCCTCCCCATGGGTGATGACCCATGAATTAAGCTAGCCCAAACCGGATCAGCAGGAAATTTGGGAAGGACAAGCAAAAAGGAGAAAGAAAAGAGAGGGAAGGGATACGAAATTATTGGATGCAAAGCCGTTTTAATGTAAGTTATTTTTCAAATATTGATTGATTCCCCATCAGAATTATGAAGGGTCGTGAAAAAGGGGGTCAAAACCGTCTGTAATTTGGCTAGGATAATTGCCTACATATTTACATTCAAAGTTTCCGTGAAAAGATATCTACAAAAAAACGTTCAACTTAAAAAGCCCCAAGTTTTAAAAAGATTACGAGCCGTATAAAGTTAATAAATGTTAAGAAGCACCCAAGTATACTCAAGTGCGTCTACCCCTTGGCAAACTTGGTCCATTGCTTCTTCCATTCCCATTCCTTTGTTGAGAACGTTCGTGAACTATTTATTAAAGGAACCATAAGCATTAGACCAAATTGTTGATTTAAATAATCCAACTGCATTTGTTCTTAAGGTTTATTGGCATTTGAGTTGGAATTAGTTTCCTATTTCTTGTGTAAAGGGCGTCTTGTTCTGACTTGAAAACTTTTCAAATTTATATTTCTTATGTTTCCGTTTGTTTTGCTTGCGTGATTTCTTGTTGTTGGCGATGTATTCAATACGGAATAAAGCCCAATCTCCTTGTAACATCAATTGTCTTCCGCCCAATGAAAATGTGTTTTCTACGGATCGGCCGTCGATGTTCTATCGAAGGTTCTATGTTGGGTTTTAGTTCTGTGATAGAGTCTAAACTCACGTATGTTGCTGGGTATTGTACCAGTCTTTCTGTGAAATACCCTACATGAAAAGGGTACTATATAGACCAGTAGGAAGGGTCCTGCTGCTTTGGTTGTCTCACGTATGAAGAAGGGTGTGTTTTGAACCGGTGTGAAAGTAATCATTGTCCGGCAGGTAACATAGTGCGGTTCCATAGACGAAACAACGGAAATAAGCTTAATGTTGCTGAAAGAGTCAACTGAACGATTGCCCGTTTGTTCACCATTGTTCCCGGACGGTGAGCCCTGAGGACATATCTCCCTGCCACACCGGTGTCATATACTCCAGTGTCCGTTTGACTGAGTGCCTACCACGATAGTCTATTGTGTTTCTCCCATTGAGTGCTGTATGCATCATTTGTTTCAGCATGTATACCAATGGCCTCGTCTACAAGGGTCACGGTTTTATTTCCGTACATGTCGCTATGGTAGCTAAGACCTCTCTCATGGGGGAACACTCAGTTTCTGTCTTTACACCGGCATTTTGCATTAGCACCTCTAGCAAGAAAACTATAAATTATATTTGGACTGTTTAGAATTCTTTAAAAAACATAAAAAAAATATTTTCTTTTGCATTGTAGAAGAATGACCAAGTTTTGCCGAATGGGCAGACCCACTTAAGTATACTTGGTGCTCTCTCTTAACATTTATTAACTTTATAATACTGCTCGTACTCTTTTTAAACCTTGTGCGTTTTACGTTGAACTTTTTTGTAGATTTTCCTTTATATTTTGCTGAACATCAAATAGTCTATCAAAATTTGAGATTTTTATATAAATTTTATATGTTGAAAAAAACTTTTAGTGTTTTTTGACATAATATTCCCTTCAGTACTGATTATTCAGATTTTAAAGTTTCGGCAATTTTAGGCCTTTTTTCACACAACAATATAATTAAAAAGGGCATAAAATTGTGAGTGTATTTTTGTCCCTTTTTTTAATTTTGATGTTTTATTCATTATTTTAACATTTTAAACAGAAAAGAATGAGTTAACTGCTTTGCATTTTAGGAAAAAAGACGTATTTTACCAACGGACACGTGGAAAGTCTAAGAACCGCATGTTATTTCTACTATAAGAAGCTTATGAAATAAGATGCATCACTCAATCCTTTAAACTGGCGAAAAGCGCATAAAAGACCACGAAAACCCCCCAAACCAGCTGAAAATAACTAAAAATAAATAAGTTTGACATAGTTTTTTGGCCAGCAAAAGTGCTGCAATTCATGGCTTTTTCCCTTCCTTGAAAAGTGGCAACATCTCTCCAAAATATGAACATTATGTTCTGAACAGGTACAAAGCCACGCAAGGAATTTCCACATACCATATTAGCCTTTTGGCATTAGAATTCGAGTTCATTATATGAAATGATAACTTTATCAATCTTACGGAAGTGTACGCAACACCCAATCTAGCCAGAAATTAAAATTAAAATTAAAATAAAAGTTCTGCTTCCACAATCTTTTTACTTTAGTGCATAAGGGAGTGTAATTTGCTTCCTGACACCTCAAATGTAATCACAGTATTCACAAACTTTTTGAAATTTAAATGTCAATAAGGATCATTTTGAAATGGCTTATTTCTTCCAATGGGGTCTTCCCTTTCATTGAGTTTTAATTTTAATTTTTTCTCCCCCCCTTTTTTTTCTTTTTTTCCCCAATCACGGTTTATAATTATATCCCTTTTTTTTGCTTTCCATTTTGTCATTTTGCTCTCTGAAAATGGACCCCATTGGGAAATAAGCGGTCATCTTGGCTGTCATGGGTTGTTCCCAGGTTCCCCAATTTTATTATGTTTTAAATCAAGATTTATTGAAATAAGCCTATTTTTTTTAATTAAATATATTTATGTTATGTTTTTTATCACTAAATATCTGTACATTTTATAATATTTTTACTGCTGTTAATTATATTGGTTTTCTTTTCTTCCTTAATTGTATTGTTATAGTTGAGGAACCAAATAACATCACTCAATCATCAATCATCATATTTTTGTTAGAGACTATTTGTAATATACTCATTTGTAAACAGAATACACGGCTACACAATGATCATACTACATTTTGTGCATGGAAAATGTGTAGAACTATATGACTGTGTCACTGATTACGAGGTTATTTACGATGATATTTAAATAAAATCCAATAAACAATCGGTACTTTCAGTACTTGAATTTCTACTTTATATCATTAAATTTAAAATCATCTACAACAAAACGAATGATAGCACCAACTGCGACTTACTATATAACGACATTAATTAATAAGTCGAAAATTTTAGGCTCGACCTGACTCGAACCGCTTAACACGCCAAACGAAAACCAATAATTTCCTTATCTGACGCATTGGGCCATCAAAGTTAGCTTAGAATATTCGGGCTAATTGTATTCCCTTGAAACATTCCCGAGCTGTTGTTATTATGAATCCATTGTTTATCATATAGGGGCTCTTGACCATGCAATGAATTACATTGCAGATTTTGTGCCTTGTAATACGCCGCTTACACTTTGTCCAGGAGCACTAGTTGATTGCTCGTTTCCTTGATAATTTTTTACTAGTTGTCTCTGGTATGAAATAAATGAAGCAGCTTCTTACAATAACCGCAGAAATTTTCCCTGTGATAATATGTTTTCTGTTCAATTGAGAAAATACCTGATTATTTAATAATTGTTTGTCTGTCTCATTTCCGTCCAAGGTATACTTGTTCTTTTTTTAGATATATTTTTTTTTAAAACGAAACTTCACAGACACCTATCTATTTATGAATAGTCATGTAAAATCGAAACTGACACCTTGGTGTTTCCTGACAATAACCGAATACTAACAATTACATATAATCTTCCTATCAGTTTTTCAATGATCAGGGTGAACGTTAGCCTACAATTAAAAGAATAATCACCAAGAAAACTGAATACACTGATGTTCATTACTTAGATGTCTGGTTTTTGATTATTATTTCTAAAATCCACGTTTCGAAATAAATCACGAAAAACCGTTTGTTGGGTATCATTGCGACCTAAATGTTTTTTTACATGACAAAGGGAATGGGAGACATTTTAAACCTTGAAATCTATTGAAATCTGGGTATTTCACCCTCGTTTTTGACGAATGAGCGAATAAAGGTTCGTACCATTAAAGTACGACGTTTTTCTGAGAGCGATCTTTTGGTGTATGGGATGGGCAGGAAGGATGATCAAAAGTAAAGATGTACTGACTTCCTTCAGCAGGTATATATATATTAGTGCCAGTTTTGTCCAAAGATATCGCTTTTGTCCAACCTTCGGTCCTTTATAATCTGAACAGGTATACTGTCCCTGTAAGTCAGTATAGCTGTCCTTGCAAACCTATTACACAGCAAACAACCGAACCAATTCTGATACGTTTTGAATTTAATGAAACAGCTATTTTGACTTTCAATTGAAAAGACCTGGCATGAACCATTTGCGTTTAGTTGAAATGAAAAAGCTATGAAAATCGTGACCTGTGACATCGGCAAGTGAATGGAATCACAACGCTATAACACTTTTAAAATCAAGGGATGTTGCTAGTTATCAACATTGCAGAGGCCACATTTATTTTTTTTATTTACTTTCTTTCAACTTCCTGCATTATAAGATTTCCTTTTTAGTCTGAGGCTTTTGGAAATTTTTTGTTTAAATACTTTGGTCTATGTAATACATATGAGCGATTTTTGTGTCTAGTAACTTCTATATCATTATATTGAATGGCCCTAAGCTGATTGAAAAAGCAGTGATAATATTTTCTAAGCTAAATTTAGTGAGGTGAGTAGAGTAAATGTCAACAGGGACAAGTCCTGATTAACCTGGATGTTAATTAAAAACTACTTTAATGAGAATTGCAACACCCTAGGGGAAAACCGGACACTCAACACACTACTGGTACAAATTAAATGTTAATGATGTTCATGTCAGCGTGCAATGGATAGGGTTAACATATTATTTTTTTGTGGTGACCTTGTTTGCAGTCCAATAATTCTATCGATTTTGCCTTTGGTAAGTAGCCTCCTCTCCATGCTAATTGGAACGGCTTGGTCACATGGTTGGAAGATCGTTCTTGGCAGGGGGGTGAACCCATTCAAAACCAGTCCGTTTCCGTGCTGGGCGCTGACATTTGAATATTAGCAACGGAATAATTATTAGTTTTTGGGTGCTTGTTATACACACATATGTCAATTCTATACAAACAAGCCGCCAACAATATCATTGTGGATGTTGGGTGCTATTGGGTGGTTCAATTTTGTCCCTAACCCATGGCCAACAACGAATGAAATGACACATCAGTCGTCTTGATTTAAAATAAACCGCCTCAAAGAATACATATTTTCACCTAAGGCGGCTCATTGCATTCTTGAGAAAAAGAGTATCTGAACAATGAAATCCAGGTACCCTATTATTACACCTGACCACCTCTAACACAGACATTAATTGTATCACTACCGATTAGTGTATCTCAAAGCGGCACCCACAGTATGTGGAGAAGCGGAGGCAGCCATTTGCTTTCTATTGTTTTTGGTACTCATGTTTTCTTTGTGGTCGGCAAAAACATGCGAGACGGGTAATTTCTAAAGATTACGTAACAGTTTTGCCTCTCTATCTATATAGAACCTCTTTGGGTCTTGGGAAAAGGTACACTTTTAGAGTAATTACGTTTTGTGTGAAGTTCCATTGACTCCTCTTTGTGGGTATAAAAGTGTGTCAGTCGGAGGATAATGATTCACATCAATATTGTCCGCTG
This sequence comes from Ophioderma brevispina, assembly GCA_023653785.1. Lineage (NCBI taxonomy): Eukaryota > Metazoa > Echinodermata > Ophiuroidea > Amphilepidida > Ophiodermatidae > Ophioderma > Ophioderma brevispina. The sequence continues at coordinate 26,044 of JAMKCH010014837.1, read as the reverse complement.
TAATAACATGTATAGCCAACTTTGTTCAACCTGATCGAATCGGAAACCATTTTTAATATTTGCACTGAATTTTTGCAATACAATCGATATGGTATCCAAGGATGTCACACGCATTTTTGAATGGACGGGATTACGGAAACCTGTAAGGGGTGATTCTTTTTTCTTAACATAATTGCATAAACGACAAGACCTGTATTACAGTATCGGTTTTTTCAACGATGCCATTTATATACCACGCATTAATGCACTCGTAACACCAATGAAATCAAAGCAGGTCCACGAAATTCAATCGTTCATATAAAGTTGCTTTTTAAGCGCCCCTAATTGTGAATGGGTCTGCCCGTCAAACATTTCAGAGAGTCAAAAAGTCATATCACCTGGACCCAGTTTGTCGTTTGCCCCATAAAAATCATTGTATTGAATAAAAATCAAAGAAGAAATATGTTTTCAAGTTGGAACCCAATACTTTTGTTGGTCCCCCCCCCTCCCAAAAAAATTTAAATGAATAACAACCTTTCTTTTGTGATTTTTTTCGAAAGCGTATATTTTTAGAATAATTAATAAAAACCGGGACATCTACTGTTATTGAAACAGACAGTAAGCCTAATTTTAATATGCCGGAAGTGGTGGGCACAGGCACTCGAACTGACAACAACCGACTAACCAAAGGTAAAATCAATGTACGACGCCTATAGCTTAGACCGCTTCGGCCACGGAGGAGCTTGTAGCATAAGATGCGAATTGTTGTACATATGCTAGTGAGGGTTCATTAGTGATGTTGAACACAAAGAATTCCGTTAAACATCATTTTTTTGTATAATTCAATTATTTTCAATATTAGCAGTAAAAGGCACAATCATGAGGATAAAAGGAACACATGTAACTAATTTTGTCAATATGATTTCGTAATAAAAGCTGTAGATCTGTGAGACCGGTTTTTTAAGTTTCACATTTGCCACTAATATCGCTATACATGACCGTTTGTTTGAAAACATTTCTTACTCGTCGTTTCCGTTGTCGACATTCATATCTTGCTCTGAAATCTACTTCTGAGAGTTGAAATACATGCTGAGATATTGTATTACGAGTAGTTTAGCGGTCTTCAACGACACTCCCACCTAGTGGTTTTACTCGTCAAACACCGTCAAACAAAGGGAAGTTTGTTTCTGAGAATATACTCACGGTGTTGTCGCTTGTCTCATGGTGTTTTCTAATGCTTTTTTTTGCTGTTTTTTGTTCTTATTTTTTTTTGTTTTTTTATGTTTAACACCATGGTGACACATACCGTGTATCTTAGAGACGATTGGAAAGTTTGAACTATATAAAATGAATTTAATTCCATTCCATAAACTTCAATGACCAAGCTGACCGTAAGTAAAGGAAAATGATCCTTACCCTCGTGTAATTTTAATGTGCTGAAAGAGCGTTGGCTATCGCCGGACTCGAACAAACGACACAGAACTATCCACAAGTAAAATCACTGTTTCCAACGCTTAGTAACCCGCTCGGCCACGAAGGAGCTTATATAATGCTGCGCAAATTGTTGGATATGTAGTAAATGATGGTTCAGTAGTGATTTTGAAAAGAATCCCCGTTAAACGTCAATTTTCTTTGCATAGAGTGAATTATCTTCAAATTATCACTAAAGCACATCAGATGAACTAACATAAATTATGTATTAAGTTTGGCTTCTATCCATGTAGTGATAAAGGCTGTAGGTATGTGAGACCGTTTTTTAAGTTTCACATTTTGCCACTAATAATCATTATAAGTGACCGTTTGAAAGTACTTCTAATTCATCGTTTCCGTTTTCTTATTTCATATGTAGCACATGAAATGTGGCCAATATACTTCTGAGAGTTGAAATACATGCTGAGCTATTGTATTACGAGTAGTTTAGCGGTCGTTAACGATACTCCCACCTAGTGGTTTTACTCGTCAAACACGCGTCAAACAAAGGGAAGTTTGTTTCTGATAATATACTCACGGTGTGTGTCGCTTGTCTCATGGATGTTCTAATGCTTTTTTGCTGTTTTTTCTTATTTTTTTGTTTTTTATGTTTAACACTCGGTGGACACACTACCGTGTATCTTAATAAGAAAGATTTGGAAATGTTTGAACTATAATAAATGAATTATACTTCCATTCCATAAACTTCAATGGCCAAGGTGACCGTAAGTAAAGAAAATGATCTTACTCTCGTGTAATTTTAATGTGCTGAAAGTCGTGGGCTATCGCCGGACTCGAACCGACAACAAGAGACTATCCAAAAGTAAAATCACTGATGTCCAACGCTTAGACCGCTCGGCCACGAAGGAAGCTTATAGAATGCTGCGCAAATTGTTGGATATGATAGTAAATGATGGTTCAGTAGTGATGTTGAACAAAAGAATCCCGTTAAACGTCATTTTCTTTGCATAGAGTGAATTATCTTCAATATTATCACTAAAAGGCACATCATGAGGATAACTAGAAATTATGTATTAAGTTTGGCTACTATCCATTAAGTAATAAAGGCTGTAGGTCTGTGAGACCACTTGTAAGAGTTTCGCACTTGCCACTAATAATCATTATAAGTGACCGTTTGAAAGTACTTCTAATTCATCGTTTCCGTTTTCTTATTTCATATGTAGCACATGAAATGTGGCCAATATACTTTTGCGGGTTGAAATACATGCTCTGGTTGTGTATTGCGAGCGGTTAAATGATTATTGATGATATTGTCACCTAGTGCTATTTCTCGTCAAACGCGCGTCAAACAAAGGGAAGTTTGTTTCTGATAATATACTCACGGTGTGTGTCGTTTGTATCTTGGCTGTTTTAATGCTTTTTTGGCTGTTTTTTGTGTTTTTTTAGTTGTTATTTTTAAAACTTGGTGGACACACTACCGTGTGTCTTAATGTGAACAGTTTCAAACATTCATTGAAACAATGCTTCAAAGTTTGGGTGTAAGATTCCATAATTTGATATTGATTTCAGAATAATGAAATAGTTTTGACATTTTTCTTGATATTTGAAGGTTTACACAGCAAAGAATGTCATGATGTACTTGTGTAGACTCATCCAAAGTCTATTTTGCCATATTCCACAACAGTGATTGCGTGGACAGTGAAAAATGGGTACCTATCTTTAAGTTAGCATAACTGCTCAATGCAAAGTTCAAAATTCAAAATTTCTCTAGTAGGTGAAACAATCTTGTTTTATATGTAATAGTCAATATATTCGGTATTTTTTTCACTGCTGTAGAAAAATTTAAACAAAACGAGTGTATATATTTTTGACTCACCCTGTATATGATAATAAAGTGAATTAAAGGTGAAATAAAGTATCTTCGTGACACTAAAATGACACGATAGTGTCGTTAAATACCCATACCACCTCCTCCTTCAATGATTGTCAAAGGAACCCGACCTCTGCTCTAGCGGTGACGGCCAAGAAATTCTAAATCGGAAGTCGCCATTGGTTTACACGTAATCCCGTACTCTTGATAGCAGGCTAGCGCGGTCTGCTCTGCCTTTTCCCCAGGGGAATTGGCGGCCGTGGACATTGGAAATGTATCAGGCCTCAGTTATATGATTTAAAAACAATTTGTTTCTTGCTATTATTGAAAAACATTTTTATGTCGAAGTACTGTTAAATGTTCATAATGCGAAGTCAGCAAGTTTTGAATACCTCACAAAATACTCTTAAAACACACAGTAATGATAGTGCTACATGCCCTTCTCCAAATGAGCAGTGTATGTTTGCAAAACAAGACCTCTAATCTATAATGAGAGCACGTGTGGTCTAGTGGAAAAGTGCAGGACTCGTGATCATTAGACCGTTAAAATCGTGAGTTCGAGCCCCACTGTGGTCAACGTGTTTGTGTCCCTGGGCAAGATACTTAATCTCAATTGCCTCGTCCACCCAAACGAAATCTGGGGAGTTGTTTATATCACGATCTAGTGGGTAGGTTTGAGCACCTAACAGGCGGCCGGCTAGATGAAACTAAAATGATTCTGTGATGATTCCCTAGTAGCAGCGAAATAAATATAAAGCGCTTTGATCTTATGTAAAATCGCTATATTAAATTCCGCATTTATTTTTTATTTATAACTAAATAAGTGATTGTTAGTTTTCAAACACCAACAGTCCAGAAGAAAGCGTACAAGTACGTATACGTACAAGTACGTACATACGTCATAATTTCCCGCAATGCAATGCAACTTTGTAATGAAATATATAAGGATTTAACATTTCACCCAGACAATTTATTTTTACAGTTTCTCCAGTGCTGCAGTCTTCACTACATAGAGTTTTAAAGCTTATCAACAAAATGTATGTGCGGATTTTTTAAATATCTTTTTTTAAATAAAAGATATTAATTAATTAACTATGACGTCATCAGTGATATTTTTTTTTCAATAATTCGACACATGAAATTTAAATTTTGACACATAGAATTTGTTTATAATGTAGTTTGGCATTAGTTCTGAATTAGTATCCTTTCTCGTCTCAAAACTGAGAATCCCGAGAGGATTTTATAAAATTCTTTTGTATTTCTTTATAATTTGGTGACGTATGTACGTACTTGTATGTATACGTACAAGTACGCTATCGTCTGCACTGACCAAAAATAGTCTCAAGCAATAACGCAATTATATTAATATTAATGGGAAGCAATTACCATGTCTTCTTTACTGACTAGCCATTTTCTGGATTGAAGAAGCACAGTATCTAGCCTTTGAGAATACCCAGCTTACAGTTACATACCACAGAGGCGGTTACCTCGGCCGTTCAGACACCATTAGTAAGTATTTGTTGACGGGTGTTTCCATAAGGTGACACCCTTTTCTGACATACTTTTCTGACACCCTATGAATTCGGAAACCTTAACGGAATAAACCACACGGTTTAGGTGGTTAATTTATATGTCCGTTAAGGTTTCCGAATTCATAGGGTGTCAGAAAAGTATGTCAGAAAAGGGTGTCACCTTATGGAAACACCCTTTGTTGACTGTACAATTCTCCTAAAACATAACATCGTAATGCAATTCCAGCAAACTATAGTGAATGATGTGGTGTTGTTTTTAGCTAGTGTGTCAAAATATAGGCTTTGATTATCATTTGACTGTATTGTTTCGTGTCCTTTAATTCTCTTACAACAGCTGTTTGCGTACTGATGCTAGGGCTGTTGATCCCAATGACTACAGTCCCGTTGAGGATGGCACCATCACGTTCGCCGAATATGAAACAACAGCAACGAAGACGATAACAATACACCCTGATAACGACTTAGAATACAATGAAATGTTTACAATAGCAATCAGTATTCCTGGTGGTTCTGATACAGAGATGACAGGCTCAATACAATCACCATCTACATCAGAAGTCATTATCAAAGACCGTACGTTTAAACATTTTTGTTCACCTTAAACGCTTTTATGGCAAAACGCTGCCATTGTGTTTATTTTCACGTTATTTAAAACTCTAGTTAAATGATTTATAGACATTTTACTCATTTAAAACCCCATAGAACAAAATTGAGGTTTTGGTGTAATGTGACAGTTTTAGTCAAGCCCGATTACTTCAATAATCAGGGATCATTATTTTAAAATATATTTCGGATCAAAAGGGTGATTTGAAAGAAAATAACTATAGTGGATCTAGTGAGGTAGCATTCAAAATTACATTGTATGTGAACATATTTTGTATGTAGTACATCCGTGCGCGTAATGCGGGTGTGGCACGGTTGAAAACAAACATTTTTGTGAAATGTAGTTGATGCAAATGCGTACGAAGGCAACTCTCTAAATATTAATATTTCAGATTTTCGTTTGTTTGAGCATGCCCTTAGTTTTATACTTAATTTTCACCATGAGCTTTTTTAAAAAAATCCTGAATTTATTAAGTTTCCTAATGCTAGGGATAGTTAGGGTTTTAAATGGTAATTTATTTTGCTAGAAGCGGCTGCATATTCATTTGATACGAGAATTTAGATTATCCATCTAAAGCTACTATCTTGTTCGTAATTTGGTGGAACAATCTGTGTAGATTTTGTTCCTGCCCGCTCAATTTAATGTTGAGTGAACACGGTTCGCTTGGACAATTTCGCTGCATTTAACTTCAACATTCTTGGACTTCAAAGGGGACGGAGAGGGGGAAATAAAGTTATAATGACAATGCGCTTCAAGTCCATATTTAAAACTCTTCAAACGTCTTATGAAAAAGATTGTAGTTTGTCGGCAGTGTCTAACATTTCAACTTATTGTAATTTGAAATTAGCAACATGGTATGTGTTGGATTGCACCGAGTACACCGTCACTGAATCGTCTGGGACTGTTGACGTCACAATAAGGAGAAACGGTGACATCACAACGCCTGGTCACATCCGTAAGTGTATATTGTATTATTGTAAAAAATATTAACTGCTCATGAGAAACCTTCCCCAAACTCCGAGAATTGTGTCCTTATTTGTGGCCCTACTATACGAATTCCCCGACATCGAGGGGAGGTATTTCACGAAAAAAAAACAGTCAATATTGATTTTATGATGACATATAATACAAATAACGCTGACATGGCTTGAGATACTCTTTCAATAGGCGCTTTCCACAAATTTCTAGGACTGTTCCAGGCAACTGGTAGTATTTTTGATTTGCTTTTTGGTGCTATAGCACCTAAATTGACGACATGCTCTATTGCATTTTACCAACTAGATGAAATTCAAGATTCTTTAGTTTGGTCAAAAGCTCCGGAAAAAATTAAAGAAGTAAAGAAAGTAAAAACCGGTGCAAACATCGACCAGATGAGATTGCAGCAGTGTCAAAATCTTTTGCTTTGATGGACTCTTTTATGAAAAGTACAATTAAAACATTCATGGAAGGGCGAAGACGTATCTTATACTTTCCTTCATGTGATTGGTTGCTGTACCGTTAAATGTCGATGAACCTAGATTTGATGAGTGCATTCAAAGAGTGGTTTAAAGGAATATTATTAAAATTATAGCATGAATTTTTGAAATGATTGATTTAAGCTGTAAAGCTTGTAATTCCTTTAAACATGGAAACTTAAAAAATAAACCTTTCAGTTTCAGATGCCGAACTGTATTTTTAATATTTCAGGTGTCATTGAATGAATCCAAGAACAGTAATCCAAAATTGTGACACCTGGGGGGAGGGGGATAAAAGATCTACAATGTTATGGCTCTTTTTGTAAATCATTATAATAAGCCAAATCGGCATTGTAACTTCCGGTAATATTTTTAGGACTCCTGACCTTTCACCCCGTCAACATTTCAGGAAAATTGCCTTTTGGTAATTTCGAAAAATAGTTCTAAGATATGTTTTAATTTTTAAAAAATAGAAAACATGTTCTACTCTAACTAAATAATTTAGGGCATATTTTTATTGGCTATATTGCTGGAATAGTTCTAAAAACATAATTTTTAAAACCATAATCTTGATTTGTCAAAGGTCAGGAGTCCTAAAAAGTCGCAAAACCTTCCCACAATCCATCAAAAATCTGTAATGATTTCGCTTATTATTATCGTCATTATTATTACTGTTCTTGTTGTTGTGGTGGTTGTGTTATTCAGTGGTTTCCACTAGAGAATTCGCACCACCAGATTATTTCACAGCTTCTTCGGTTGGCAACTTAGATTTCACCGCAGTTGTGGCACAACAAGTTGACTTTGACACCGGCGATGGCTCACAAACCATAACTCTCACGATTACACATGATGTTCTGTTCGAAAAAGACGAGCAGTTCCAAGTTTATCTTCACGATCCAGATACGGCGGAAGCACTTGGAGACATTCACAAAGCAATTGTGACCATTTTCGATGATGATGGTGTCTGTAAGTTGTTACGATGCTTAGGGTAGAATATGCAAACCACATACACTAATGTAAAATGGAGAGATGATTACACGAACCATCCTTACCTGGCCCCCAAAAAGTGGACGATAAAGTCCGTTCATCCCCTTGATTTCCTCCCGCGCGAGAGAGTGTTCAAGAATTACCTTGAAATAAATGTTGCCTGGCTTTCGAAGGCTGTTCTAAGGAATAAGGGTATTTCAGCAGAATAATAATAAGTCATTTGTTAATAAAAATGATTCCTAATTTTATGTTGGAAGCGCATTTGGGCTCCTCCATGTTTCAGATGGAAAATCACTGTTCAGTTACGGGGCATAGAATTGCTGGAACTGTGTACTATATCCTGTCTTAAGACAGCTCAGAATATAATTAAAAATTATATCCTGTCTTATACGCCATTTTGCAACTTTAGTATACCCTCTCAAGAAAAGTAACTCTTTTGGAGCAGCTTGCCAAGCTTGTTTGTATGGCTCACATTTTATTCCAAAATCTAAGTTTACCATTTTAGAACGTAAACACAAATTTTACCTCGAAAATATTTTTTCTCATTAAAACTTTAAACGATTTAACGGATTAGTTCTTTAAAGCACTCTTTGGAAACCTGAGGAGTTATTCATTTCTACATTCTTGAATTTAAATTACCGCAAATTTAACGGGATCCACAGCCTCATCCCTCAGACTTAACTCAAATAAGTTAACATTTTTGTATCATCTGAACTGATAGCTTTGGTATTGTTTGTGTGGCTAATATGACGTGAAATTTATTGTCTCTGCAAGAAATTAGCAATTTTGTATTTTGCGTCCGTAAACGGACAGACATGATAGCACAGTGGTCTATGAGACTTTGAGATAGAAACACTTGCTTATGACGCAAAAACACGAGATCGGAATCAACTGAACTTATAATAATAAGCTTTTCTCAGAAAGATCTTGTGAACCATGATCAAAACAGAAGGGACTGAATCACGAAATGCACTTTTTAATATTATGTGCCAAACTCATTTTAATTATAGTTACCCTTATACCGCTAACAGTAGTTTATTGATTATGTATCAGTGAATTTATTTTATACCGTAAAATTACCTTGTCATCTTTGTATACTTTAACAAGATTAATAAAATATTAATATTAAAGTACGTGTTTCGGGTAATTAATCGCTAACATCAATTCTTTGGTAGCTTGTATACCATTAGGTAGGTATTTGATCTTAACTGATGCGAAGATGGGCGATGAGGTGTAAGTTATAGAAGATCCATATAGTCATTATTTTCGTTATTCATAAATAAAAGGTTCTCATGAATGCGTTGAGAATATGACAATTTTTTTCGTGAAGTTGGCTCGCAAACTTTGATGTCTACAAAACCAAAAAAACATCAATTAAACAAATTTGAATGTGTTAACCTTTTCTTATTTGGTAGTGAAAGGAAAACGAACGAATAAAATTATTTTTGATAGCAATGTATTAAATGTATGAAAATAAATTACCTTGATTTCCAGCAACGTATGCGTTTCAAAAGGCTGTTTATCGTGCAGCGGAGTCAGATGAATATATAGAAGTACACATTCTTAGATTGGGACTGACACCTGTTGCAGGGTCAATCGGTAAGTATGTTTACATGAAGTTCTCACGATAAAATACATATCGAGGGTTGGCAATCAGAAGGACGTAACTCAACACTGAAAGAAATATTAAAGAATTTCTTTAATTCTGCTGTAATACTGCTTTTGAGAAATGGGATGTTTAATATTTTCTACTAAGCAAATCTATTCATTACTCAAAATGTAAACATCTCATAAAGCTCTATTATATGGCACTGTAAGCAAACATTATATAAACTTTAGTAAACAAAGAACAATTTGTAATTATGAACAGCAGAATTAAAGAAATTCTTTAATATTTCTTTCAGGGCTGAGTTACGTCCTTCTGTTTTTCAACCCTCGAATATTATTGTAAAAGTAGGCACAAGGAAATACGGGAGTTTCCGTAACCTGATCCATCTGACACACCTTTTTCTGACACACTTATGAATTCGAAAACCTTAATGGAATCAGTGCTTTATTCTGTGAAGGGTTTCCGAATTCATAAGTGTGTCAGAAAAAGTGTGTCAGATGGGTCAGCAGGCGCGGATCCATGGAGGGGGCGGAGGGGCGCTAATTCTGAAAAATCTTGCAAAATCAGCCCATTTTGGAAGCTTTTGGACAAGTTTCAGCCTTTCAGCCCCCGGTAATTTTGACGTTTTTCAAATCCTGGATCCGCCCCTGGTCAGGTTACGGAAACTCCCTTTTATCAATCTATAAGTGTGGTAACAAAACATTGGTAAGCGTCTAATTGAAGTCTGCTTATTTATGTGCAATGTAGGTCTATATATTTATTTGTGCTATACGTCAAGCTCTCTTCAATGTTAACCACTTACATGCCTTTGTCTCTTCTGCAGATGTTAGCACACTTGATGTCAATGACAACCAATTTTTGACAGCAGAAGATGGCATCCATTTCAATGGTTTCCAGTCACAAACGATTGACTTCGTAATGAACGACGAAATTGAACCGGTGACTGTCACCTTTCCAGATAATGTTGACGTTAAGAAGACGGAATACTTCGAAGTTTGCTTGTCAAATCCTATTGAAGGAATGCTCGAAGCACCACAGTGCGCTATGATTTTCATTGAAAATGAAGATGGTGGTAAGAAAGCAATGTTCTACAATCTTGGACAAAAGTAGTTGGCACATTTAGTGAAATTTGCTCTTTTGCATTTGCATAATTCGACCATTTTTGAAGAAACCCCTTCCCCACCAATCAATGTTGAGTGTTGTTAGGTGCTCTGTAACACAATTTCAGGTTTCAACTTTGTTCCGGGGAGAGGGGGGGGGGGGTGATTTTACCGTACGGTAAGTAAAGTGTGCGAACACTTTTGTCCAAGATTGTAGCATAAGATACACCTCCAAAATGTGTCTTATCCTCTCTATTCTTTTTACAATAACAGGGGTAAAAACGCCCAGTATGCAAAGTTTTAAAGAGCGTAATGTGTGTGTGTGTGGGGTGTGTGTGGGGGGGGGGGGGGTGGCGGCTACATCTTTCCAAGCCCCCCCCCTCGCCTATCACCCACCCCTTTCGTTTGTAGATTTAAGCATACAATAACTAGAAGCTTTGCGCAGTAAGAAGATGCACTGTTAACATTTTTTAGATTTTTAAGTGTTTATTTAAAAAAAAAAAAATTAAAAAGAACAAACACAAGAGCAGGGTCCAGTAAGTAACTGCCTACTTGCCTACCGCCTAAATCTAGCCTTGGTGCGTCGTTATTTAATCTATGGTGTACTTTATGCTGGAATCGCTTCAGTAAATCATGGCAAGCGATTCATTAAAGGGTCATGGCCCGATCGCAAATAGCCTCGTCTCCAGAACCCCAGATTTTACCGGAAGTGGTCAATATTTTGGTGTCTAAAGAAAGCTACTATTTTTCTAATTTACCCTGTGAAATCTTATGGCGAAAAGTGACTTTGGTTTGTATGTTATAAGCGAATATGTGCCCTATTTCGGTCACAATATTAATTTTACACAGTTCTCTATGGGATTACAAAATCACATTTTTAGCTCTCACATCAAATCGGATTGAAATATCGGCGCGAAACTTTACCTAGTCCTTTTTTGGCAATATCGGTTGAGTGGACATTATGTGCCAAATTTGATCAACCTGCAATCGTAGTCTTATGTAATTATCATCAATTTACGGAAATACATTAGTTAATATCATTTTAAAACAATGTTGTCCCCAAGTGTGAACTAAATTCTCTATTTTTTATTCAATTGTAACTGCACTGTGAGGAGAGAAAAACCTTTTTGTATAAACGTGAATAATTGATCATGTATTAATTGCATCTTTTCAGCCCTATATGGATTTGATAAGCCAATTTATTATATGAAAGAAGACCAACTGTGTAGTGACTGTTGTTCGCGTCGGCCTGTTGCAGTACCAGGCGCTGTGGGTAAGTTGCCTTCTTATTTTATTTACCAAGCCGTTGCCAAGCACGGCTAGGTTCTATTTCTTCTTCTTAAGTAACATTCTTCCAAACGTTTGTTGTGCAAATTGATCTTCAAACTTGGTAACTAAGTGAGCGAGTATTGGAATTTAATACACCTGTACCTCAACACAATTGTCATATTGTTTATCGCTTCTTTTATGTAACATACGAAGTCAAATGTCAAAATAAGACCACGCGTAGGTTTGCGTTTGAACAAAATCTAGGTTAATTTTCTTCCTTTTATTACTTGCATTTTAACCATTTCAAGTCTGTTTCAAGTTTTTATAACATCTGTAATAAAAGAAGCCAGATGGTTTATTTTCTCGGTAGAACTCTCCACTTCAGACGTAACAGCATTGACACCACTGACTATGTGCCTGTGAAGAATCAAGAGATTATTTTTCACGTAGGGGAAAGTAACCAAACAATTACAATCTCACCAATCGGGCGAGATCAAAATATTGAAGGCGAAGAACGATTTGAAGTTTGTCTGCTCAACTCTTACAAGGGATCTCTTGGACTGAATCAATGTGCCACCGTTGTTATTGTAGATTGTGATGGTATGAAGAAATAAAAAATAACCTATCGATAAATCTAGATACTTTGTCAGAATCTTTTTTTTTCAAAGGCGATTCTTGCGAAGTCGTGGAAAACTCCTCGTGTGTTTAATTACTCCAACTGAAATAGCAAACTTAGCAATAAAGTCTCTGAAAAGATATCTTTAACTAATATATAGTCTACATGCTGCTAAACTGTAGAAGATTGTTATTTTGACGAAATGTTTAATAATCAGTTTACCTTTACGTGCATTATTGCTATGTTCATAATTGTTAAGCGAACGATTCTATATATCTCTAGTAATTTACATTCTCTTCCGCATCCTTTACCATATGCTCATAGGCGCGCACGCATAAGTGCATGAAGGATTCGCGTGCATTAAAGTGGCACTGGCACATTTTCACAAAATATGAAATTTCTTCAATTTGCTCTCAAATGATAGTCTAGGCCATTGGAAGAACAGAGATATATTTTACACATAAAAATAACATACCCCAAAACAGATAGGGAGATTGATATGAGGATAAAGACATCCAGGTAATTTGTAGGCCAACTTTTAAGTTTTCCATAACTTTAATCAACAAATGTGTGTATTGCATTAATATTTTTGACTCGTACTCGCTGATACACAAACCACAAAGGTTATAGACCGATCAAACAGTGTGCATAGCGTGGGAAACATCCGTGTTCTTGTGTTAAACGCCATTTTCGTCGTCTGCTGAATTTAACGTCGTCGGCGACGCAAAATTATAAAATCGTTCTGTTTACCCATAAGGAAGCTGATTTGGTCGTAATCATTTCGGGTGAGGGCTTTGTATATAAAAGCCTTACAACCATGCAAAATATCGATTTTGAAAAATCTTGAGGGCGCACTATTTTTCAAATGTGCCAGTGTCTCTTTAAAGCAATAATAGCCCATTTTCAGGAGCGCCCCAATTTTCAAATTTTATATAGAAACTCGGAGAAACTGGTGAGCATTAACTTAAATAAAGACGAAAAATACACGGTCTCGAACCCGGTCCTATGGCTATCTAGGCGTGAGATTTACCACTGGACCACAGAGGACCGTGTTTACATAGATACCGGAGAAACGAGCACTAATGCATTTCAGTCTTTATTTTAGTGTTTCAAGCGACCGTAATTATATAATGTGTTAGAAGGAGATGACCAATATGCACGATTCAAAAGAATCTATGACGAGGCGATTTTACCCCATCAAAATTGAGGTTTGGTATCAGAAGAAAGTTCGTATATTTCTCATTACCCCAATGAAATTTAAACACCGAGAAACGTTTCCTTTTGATGTTATTAACAAATTGTCCTCAAATTTGGTCGATCACACCGAACCGAACCGGGGGCATATTAACGTTTTAGCAATGCTAACCACTACAAGCTGTAAGCTACAAGATATTCTTATTTGTAGGCACATTGCCAGATAGTGAGTATTTACCACATTATTCGGCGATTTTTTGGGAACCCTTCATGCACTTAGGACTTGGGTTTACATTGAAACATTGAATTAACACTATATGTTAAATATCTGCTATCTATATCGCTATCTGTCTATTTGATTGTTTTTTCTTTGTAAATACTAGCTGAAATAGCTTTTGGTAATGGCGCCTACTCAGTCAGCGAAAGTGATGAAGAATTTACAGTAACTGTTATTCGACGTGGTTACCTTAGTGAAATCGTCTCTTTTGGTGAGTGCAATTATTTTGAAATCCCATGCTCGTAGGTTATGTAATAATTTTACATAAAATCTAAGCAGGTGCAGTTATCTTTTGTGACGTCTAAATTGGAGGTTTAAGGAATTCGTTAACAGTCAATGCCAAAGTCAAAATGGTGCGATAGATTATTCCACTGAAATTGATCGGGAATACTTATAACCATGTTTTGCTTACTATAAGCGTCAAAGCGAATGTCTATTCCGAATTCAAATAAAATGACTCCAATATCTCCACGTTCAAATTGTTTTTGTTATATTAAGAACTACTCTATCAAGTTAGTCCACGAGAACAGGTATATATGCACATTTAGCACCACTTCCATTGGAATTTTGCCTGAAATAAAATTGACTATATAGATGCAGTACAAACAGACTAATAGAAAGAAGGAATTGAGCTTAAGAAAGGATGGGAGAAAGGAACGAAGGAAGAAAGGGCGTACGCACACTTGATCAAGTTGTTGAGGCACTTGTGTTTGCAATACATAACCCGGTGTGGCAGGATATATAGTCTCGGTCTCATAGTCATGCACCTCTAACGGCGAAGAATAGGGCACTCGATTCAGTCAATTCTTCACGCAACATGGGAGGGCGGGCTGGTGTAGTGGCTTATCCACTCGCCTTTCACCAATGCGGCCTGGGTTCAATCCCCTGTGGAGCCTGGTTACGGGCATGGGAAGGGCAATAGAAGTTGAATAATAGAACGGAGAGAATATGAGGGTAAGGAATACCGAATGAGTCCTACTTTTAAATTGTACACTCTTTGTGGAATAAATTATATTAATATGGCCATATTTTCATTCAGACGTGGTTTCATCTAACGGAAATGCCGATGATGCATTCGATGGCGACTACCCATCTTTTTCAAGGACTGTAGTTTTCGGTGCAGAGGAAGAAGAATTTAGTTTTTCAATATCTATCAGAGATGATGATGTTGTTGAACACATGGAAAGCTTCCATTTGAACATCAGAAATATCAATGGAGGCATCGCCGGTTTTCCACAATTGGCGGAAGTTTTCATTGAGGACAATGATGGTGAGTTTAACATAGTATTCAATAGCATTCTAATCGTTTTGTATTTTCATCGCCGTTGTTTATATAACAAGACTGTTGAAACTCATTTTGTAAACTCATTTTGGTAGCACATTAAAAAGCGTCCGGCTAAAAACACTTAACTTTCCCTGGACTTTGGGCTACTTCAAGCCCAGATTCGCTTCAGGGTTTCATTGTTTTAGCGCAGTGAAGCCGAACTATTGCTAGCAGCTAGCGAGACATGGTAATTCTAACCGGAAACCTGTCCTTGATTTCTAGACATAATGTCTTGCCCCTAGGCTTGTTTTTAAATGAAACTGTAAACCGATATCGTCTGGTCTGCCCACAAAATAGTACTGGCAGCATGTCTCAGCAGGCCATTCTTTACTGCTAAAGTCCATGGTGTGCAAGGCCCAGGAAATTGCCTGGCATGGGTCCAGGTAAAGCGTTATATAGATTGTCTCAATGGGTTGTCAGAAATTGATAATGAACCAAAATAAACTTGTAGCATGGGAGGTCATATAGGACTATCAATTTAGTGAAGGACAGAGTAAGTGTTACCGAACTGTTTAACTTGGTAAAGGATTTGAAGACTAGACATGGATATAGGCTTTTTGTGTATATTTCAAGCAATCACTTTATGCACAATTCTACGCTGCAATTGTAATAAATTTTGAACACCAGCAAATCGTATTTTTAGCTGTTCTTCAGAATAGTTAAACACCTTCAGCAGGTGTTCAAAACCGCTTACAATTGAATGCGTACTTCAAGTGTTAAATACCTCTGGAAAACATTCGGTACATACCAGGACGCTCAAATTTGCAGTGTAATACATTTCCATTATTCGTATATATTTTGACAACCCCCATCACTCCTGGAATTGGCTCCAAGACCTCTCTTAAATTGAGATGTCGCCTCTCCTAATATACTCGCCAACATAGTTCAATACCAGTGTTATTATAGTTGGCTAATAATGTGCACCATCAATTCCATGCAAGTGGCAGTCACAGATAACAATATTATTTTTATTTAAATTGCAGTTAGCTACAGATTTGAAAGATCGTTCTACACATATAGCGAGGGAGATGGTGTGGCTAGTTTGACCATTATCCGAGACGGTTACCTTGGTCAAACAACGGAAATCGGTAAGAACGTTGTTACAACATTATTGTGGTAACCGTTTGTTAAGTATAACATGATTATGGAGATAGTTCATGTTATAATTTTATGGGAGTGAAAAAGATCCAAGTTGAACGTATACAAATTATGTCATGACTTAATTGTCGTCAGTCTTTTTCTTACTGCTGTCTATTACTGCCAATTTCATTAATTTGTTATTTTAGGGTTTTTAGAATGTTATAAATAGCCAATCAGAGAGGCGGTAAGAAAGGTGTGTGTATAGGTATCGAAGGTCTATTTTGATTGGATACGCAGAAAAGAATATAATGGTGTATCATGATCCAATTGAGCTAATCAGAGGTACTGTAAGACATAGAAGTCCTCGGGTTTTAATACATGTTATTTTTATATTTGTACCTATCGGATCTTCTGGAATATGTCGACCATTAATGATGGAATTTTAGATATTAACAAATTATATTTTAATAAAAACAAGAGAAACCTTAAGATAATTTAGTATAAAAAACAAGGAAATATAAGAATTGTATCATTTAAGTATTCAAAAGTTCAGGATCAACAATCTAATAATAATAAAATTAACTGTTTAATAATATACTAATGGCTCCAAGTGTATATCAGATCGTTTAATTTTATGGTAATTTCCGTAAAAAATCCTCATTCACCTTCATTTCGATTTCATACAGGAATTTATACCAGAGATATTTCTACATCATCTACACCTGGAGGAACCAACGATTATGTACCATTTGGAAGATCGGGGGCAGTAGTGACGTTCGAAAAGGATGAAACAACAAGTGTGATCCAATTGAACATCGTTGATGACAACGTTTTTTGAAATTATTGGAAGAATTTCATGTGATTCTGACCAGTGACATAGCGCCACGTCTAGGTGTACCAAATAGGGTTATTGTACTATCATGAGTGATGACGGTAAGGGAGTTACTGTATTCGACTCATAATTCTAGGTAAACACCACTAACTCACTTCTACACAGTAGTCTATGGGAAAATTGGCAACTTTGCGCATGTTTCTTTCACATTGAAAACTCTCACCGAGGAAATACAATAACATACCCTAAAGTACAAGTTCTGAAATCACCAAATAACCAATTTTGAACACATGAGACGGCAACAATTTGTAGTGACGAATAACCAAACTTGCCCGATGTCAGACCGGCAACCCAAGAAGTCTCTCTAGTCGCAAAGCTAGTAATGCAAATCGATGTGGAAATTGATGGACCGCGGAGTTAAATTTCATCAAATTCATGTTCCAAATGCCGCGTAGTTGTAGAAAACATAACCAGGTTCTCCCATGTCAATCATGAAATTTCATCCTTTCTTAATTCTTCATAACGAGTGCATTTCAGAAATTTTAAAGACTTTTTCAGATGCCATGCAAGAAAGTAGTCACCCAAGGATTTGTGATCCTTAAGGCAGCCAGGTTAGTGGTGTTAACCTATATATAAACAGGGCTCTTGAAATTAGTTAAAAAATGTCGTGAATCTAGACATTGACCTCTTTGCATCACAATTCATTCAAAAAACACCTTTACAAATTCATTATGATGACAGGTTATACTTGCTTAAGACCCTCAAAATTGCGGTTGGGTTGTATAACAGACGTACTGGCTATACATGATATGTGCAACTGTCGAAGGGCATCACACAATGATTTTTTGAGGTACTCAGTAGAAATATCCATTAAATGTAAATAAATATGGATAAAAACTTTTCAGGAAAACAGTCCGAACGGTCTTTTGCATTTAACTACATAGACTTTATAGGATATCTGATGAGGGGAGCCCTCATTGACAAGGAAATTGATATACACGCACAAAGCTTAATCCTGATCTAGAGTACCGGAGGTCAATTGTACTTTTTTGGAAGAACACAGGCTTTTGCAGCCAGCAGTAGTAACCATGATGTGCCCAGCTAGCAGACGAGTCAGCAAGTAAACCCAGGGGCGGGGGGGGGGGGGGGGGCTCACATGAAATGGAGCCCCTCACCCCATTCAAAACCCAAGGATCGGTGCTGTAAAAGCAAAAAATAGGGGGTCTTTTTTTTTGTTTTTTTTAGGTGAGAGACAGCCAAAATTTGCCCATAAATAGGGGTTATTTAGGCACAAATTTGCTAAAATGCGTTCAAAAACATGGGGTCCTTGGTTAGAATTTGGCCAAATTTTCTAATAAGGAGGTGTCTTTGTGGGAAAAATTTCCCAAAGAGCGGGTCTTTGGGCTGACAGTGAAAAATGTCAAAAGATTGACATTTTTGGGTGCCGATGATGCTTTAAACGGGACCGGGGCCTAACAGCATTACATGTGTATCGCCTCCACAATGTGAGTGCCCCCCCCCCACCCCACCCACGGACTGGACAAGCAAAAGCAAGTATCTTTTACTAGGTTTATCATTCGATTTTTGGTCGTGACAGATAGTTTTTGCTACTCTTAAGGGTAGGCCTACTTCACTCTAGCTCCACTTATCAGTAAAAAACTCTAAAAATACACTGGGCCTTACTTGCATTGCCTGGTTCGGGATGAATTTAGATTCTGCCACACAGTCAACACAATTTATTCCGTTGAGGGCTGCGAATTCGTCGGATTGTCGGTTGGCACATACCCAAAGCCATGCAAAATCTGACTACCTGAGCTCACCTACCTTAAGAATAAAGGTCCCAATGCACATGCATGTACGCTAAAATGATAAATCACATTTTTTCAGTGCAACACTTAATTACATATCGATTCAATTAACAGACTGAGGTGAACGGTCAAAAACTTCAGAAAAAATGCGACAGACATATGATCACTGGCTGTCTCTATAGGTTACACACCCCTAACTCACTTATAACACAGTAGTCTATGGGGAAATGGAACTTTGAGCATGTTTCTTCCACAATTTAAATCTCTCACAGAGGAAATTAAAACAAACTCACCCTAAAGGACAAGCTTGAAATAACACAATAACCAAATTTTGAACATATGATGACCGGAAAAAATTTTGTTACGACTCACCAAACTGCCCGATGTCCAGACCGGCAAACCCACGATCTCCTATAGGTCGACAAAGCCTTTAGTAATTTGCAAATCTAGTGAAATTGATGACCCGCGGAGTAGTAAATTTCATCAAATTCACTGTCCAAATGTCCGCTAGTGTTAGGAAAACCATTACCAGTCTACCATTTCAATCATGAAAGTCATCACTTCTTAATTATACTAGTGCATTTTCAGACATTTTAAAGCACTTTTTCAGATGCCATGCAAAGAAAGGTAGTCCACCAAGATTTTTGATCCTACGGCAGCAAGGTTAGTGGTGTATAACCTCTAGCAAGTTTTTCCCAAATTCTCGCTCTATTCACAATACCATGCGCCCCCAACGGTTGCGCATGTGAGTCCATTTTACATTGAAAGATCATGCGGTCAACATAATCTCTTTTTTGCCCCTAGTTTTATACGATAGACCACAAAACAAACCTATGTTAAAAAATTTCAATTGAATTACAAACATTCCGTTTAATTAATTATGAATACTATGCAGTGCCCCGTGTTGTGACCGTTGACCTGTGTGTGACCTTTGACCTGTGTGTTGACCTTTGACCTCAGATTTGTTCTGTGCTAGGTTGAGGTCTTTTGACCAATTCGGTGGTCATAGGCCATCATTCTCGCCAAATCGACCATCTAGAGACCTTTGACCGTTTGGGTCAATCCGGAACCCTTGTAAACAAAGGTCACCACGTGTGTGCCAAATATCAGCTCCATATGTTCAATTGCCAAACGAAAATGCATAAAAAGCCGGACAGATTCCGCAGACAGGATCTTATTTTTTTAGTATAGGCATTTCTATGGAATGGACCTAAGTATTAAGTTCTTTTATAGACCACTGTGTTAATGTAATTGTCCGGAGCTGGACAATTAAAACAATAACCCACTCTGGTTTCATTTAAAAAATAGATCTGGTTGTTGCTACTTAGGTGGTCGCAAATGAGGTTACATGGACAAATCTCACTTGTTTGTAAAAAAATTGAGGGCATCCTTCCCACTCCTTCCCACCAAATCTCTAACATTCCGTTAATGTACGTTCGTTTTTATGTCAGATTCCTTTTTTTTGTGAACTGGACTGCAAGAACGGCGGGATTCTGTTGGGCGCTACTGAAGACAGTGCCCAGAAACATTTACTGGACCGTTATGTGAAAGAAGGTTTGTTTAAATGGAGATTTTATCAAGTTTTGGAAATAGTTTATTTCACGGGAACGTCATGCGATCATGTCATAAATATAAAATTAAAAGAATGGTCAAACATCTAAGACGTTTGAAGATAATTATTGGAAAGAAAACGCATTGTTACAAAAGACGTACATGAAAATTACTATTCCGATTGGGTTATCTAGTGCAATTGTTTGTTTTTATGTTGGATCCTTACCCAGTTATATATATATCGTACGAATCTTCCAACAGGCCAATCGACCAAATGTCTCATTTCGAGATTATGGTGATTGAAGTTTTCGAGAAGTATGGAAATTGCATATCTAAAAATTTGAAATTTTAGGAAAAAGATTTTATTGTGGACATTGGTTGACATTGAAAACGTTCTTCATTTTGAGCACGCTTGCATTCAAGTATCTTTGTTTTCCCTTGTCAAATTTAATTACAAAGTGATTGGTCTGTTTGCAAAAACTAAAAAAAAAACGTCCCTCATGCTTCTAGTCAAAGGAGGGACGAATGCACATTGGAGATGTTTGGCCCGACTCAAAAGAGTCAATCGATCGCATCAGGCGGTGGTATTCAACATGTTGAACATACTTTTGCCTGCGGAGGGCGCTAGAAATGACTATGCTTTTGTACGGTTTTATAAGGTGTCATTGTCTCTTACAGGCAAAATAATGTGCCAGTGAAGATAGAAAAGAGGAATGATGAGGTTCTACATTTTTTTTATTTTGTATTAGAATTGATTTAATCAAATATTTAATACTCAATGTAAAATATAATACAGCAAGCTATAATATACAGTTAATTTGAATGGAAACCTGTAAAAGATGGATTTTACATGCTTACGGGGTTTTGTTGGAAGAATTGCTGCCAGAATTTTCTTGTAAAATTTATAGCATTTTTTCTTGTAAACTTTAGTACTTAATCGTATAATTGAAAATTCATAATACTGAATGTACGATAATGTTGATTCTCGAAAAAAAAATCGAATAAAAGCTCCAGTTGTAGTCGTTTTATACGCCTGGTAAATTGGACATAAAATTTACAGTATTTTGCTATATTTCGAATTATAGCATCGGCCCACATGTGTAAGTACACTAAGGGCATCCAAAGCGTATGTCTAGCGTTTGAAACCCTGGGTTTTGTGAATTATTGGACATAATAACTTTCATAAACGTTAAGTGGAAGAAGTTGTGATTTATTTATCTGTTTATTGCTTGAAGGTGTATATTTTGATACTTTTTGTAGAGTAAAAGGAATCAAAGATCACTAGTTTATCAAGAAGAAAGCTTTATCTTACTATCAAGTCATTTATATTTGTATTAAATTTACGAGGCGTTCGGACGAAAATCACTAATTCTAATGATCGACACATACAACACGTGTTTATAATGAATACTGTTATTTTCAGTACAATTAAACTAAAAACAACGCTTTAATCATATGGTATCTTTTACATTTATAGTTATTATATTTTCAGTACACTGTTAAAAAAAATTTCCGTAAATTTACGGAAATTTCTGGCAGCAGTATTTCCAGACATTTTAGGGTAAATTTACAGAAATTTCTGTCAATTAACGGAACTTTGACAGTAATTTTACAGAAATTTGTCTCATATTACGGAAAAAATGTGTATTTTAACAGAATTTCCGGAAATTTAAGGAGTCCATACGGTACCCCCCACATAGATTTACATGCAACATAAAAATTAATATTTTAGATGTTTATTCGTTTGATGAAACAGGCCAATATTAAAATAAATTTTGGATCATGTAATATATATGGGGGGTACATATGAACTCTTTCCCAAAATCTTGAAAAAAGGTATAAAAAATTAAAAAAAAAAGTCCGAAATTATTGCTGCCAGAAATTTTGAAATATTTCCGTAAAGTAACATTTTTATGTTTTTGGTTTTTGATTTTTATGTTTTCTTAAAACAGATTTTCCGTAAATTTACGGAAAAAATCTGTTTTCTTAATTTACGAGATGTTGAACAGTGTAGTTCCAACTGTCCAACTGAAAATAAAAACAACGATTCATGTAGGCTTACTACTTACAAGTAAAGAAACCATAGGAAGAGTATATTAGCAATTAGTGTCCAAATGATCGTAACTGTCTAAAACTCGTAAAATAAACGATTCGGAGTGTATATCAGAACAATTTTTTGAAATTGAAATTGATATTCCCATGGAATTATTTAATTTTTGTCATTGCAAACAGATCATGAGTAATGTTTCACCGTTGTTTTGAGTCATAGCACTCTTAGAGTAGTTTCTTATACTTTGTTAGTGGAAAACTTTCTATGAGTAAAAACAACTAACCATTTGAGGTTAAGATGGCAGTTGCCGGACAAGACTCTGACGTTTGATTTCAATTCAAAGTTGCCATATTTCTGTTACCAAAGGGGTATTTATTGAAAAATGCGAATGAGAATTTATCTCATGTTAAACTTCTTTCGTTATTGGAATTTGAAAGGAAAATAAGTTCTGTATCTACGTCCAATAAAGGCGTATCGGGTCGCATTCAATGTTATTATAATTTCAATGAGTATCTTTTAAGTTAACACTAATCATGTATTTTAATGAGGATGGCGAAAAGTGTAATGATCAATTTGTCTACTGTACTCCAACCACAGTACTTTATTGCGATTATTAGTAAACACAGATAAATTATTCAAGTTAGTGAAATTATTAATCACATAATCAGACTGGAATCTCAAAATGATATCGAAGGTATGTGGGAAAATATAGGAAAAGAAAAGAGAAAAATTTTTTTTAAAAAGATTTTGAGTTCTTTGTTTTACATGAATTATTGATCTTACCCTCGTTCTCACCTAAGGGTGGGCGTGGTTAGCACCCCTTCAGGTTTTTCCGGCTGCTAAAGCCCCCTTTTGGTGCCAGATTATTAATGTAAGTGTCAATTGACATTTCGCCTCCTTTTTCATCCAAAACAAACATCCACCGGGGTATAGGAAAAGATAAGGTGATACCAAAGAAAAGGTTAGGAATTATTCACATTTCATGATGGGAAATGATAGTTTTAATAATGAGGAGCACATTTTACAGGGGCGGGATCCAGGATTTGAAAAATAAGGCTTTCAAAATTAAAAAAAGGGGTGGGGGGGGGGCCTGAAAGCTGAAACTGTACCAACATGGGTATTTTGCCAACATTTTGCAGAATTTACCGGGGGGGAGTGCCCCTCCCGCCCCTCCATATATCCGCGCATGTTTTAGTGCTATAATAAGGTGTTGGGTCGCTAAAATGCGAAATACAATTTCCACCCCCCCATATATTCGGTAGTTTCGCACTTTCCTCAACATATGGCAAGCCATAGTGACGTCATAATGGGGAGGGTGGTACTTCTTTTTGGATACTCAAATGGAAAATAAGAAACCGCAAGCATCCTTTGGTACCAAATTTACCAGGCATCAGATGTTAGTAACGGAAATCACAGGCGGGTGTAACCACCCCACCACCTTCGGGAGTTTTGTTTAAAAAATGGCTCAGGGTAGACGAGGGTTAATTTGGCTGTAACTTAATCATGTAAGTAACTTTAAAAAGGCAAAGCCTATCTTACTAGAACTAGGAATCAAACCTGGGACCCTCTGATTTGACCCAAATACCTAATATACTATGATACTATGGCTACAATAACAGGGAAATATAAGAACATTGAATTTATGTTATACATATTTTCCTTTCAAATTAATATATTGTAAATTAAAATGGACAAATATCATACCAAAACGTGAAAGGTTTCAACAAGAGTTTTGAACATTCTATAAAAAAAATTGAAGTGAAAATAGGATTACTAATTAAGTGATTGTTATGTCCTTTCTGGGGGTTAAATTATCTTGTTGTTATATACTTTGAATTCCCAAACTTAGCTGATTTGAATCTTTACTTTATGACAACTTTCAACAATCAATTAATTGCAGCAACAGGTGTAAACTGAGTAAAGGTTACTATTTTGCCGCACAATTTGCCCGAACTTAATACAGGTATATTTGTGTTATCACTTCTCAAATGAAAAGGGTATTGTGAAATTATGTTTCACATGAAGTACAGTTGCATATACAAAATAAAAGAGCCTTTAAAAAACTATTATGTCTAAAACACAATAAAAAATAATACTAAACTCAACTGGCGCGATCCAAAACTGTAAAAACGTAGGCTCCTTTTGCCTTGCTCAGCGGCCGTCGTCGATTAGACAGTAAGACATTTAGTCGGTAAAGAAACACATGAGCTAAAAGCGCATAATTTTTGTTTATACCACTACTAACATGCATCTGGTATTTACGAAATAACGTGCGCTTCACAGTATAAAAAAAAAGGATCAGAAAAAGACAATACGTGACCGTAATTAAAAAAATATATCAACATTGTTATAAACTATTATGGATTCCTCAATTATAAGTGATTTACAGGAAAATACTGAAAATTTATAGGAATTGCGGTCGTAAAATACTGGAAAAAAATATAATATTTTGAGGTGGCAAAATAGTCCAGATACAGCTACACACATGTACTAATATAAACTTCGAACAGATATTCTATAGCCCCCCCGGCCCCCCCCCCCCCCCCCCCGTGTGATCAAGCGAGGAGATGAATCTCGCAGTATCCATATTGATCGATAGCTCACTTCGGTGGTTCAGATACAGAAAACAGACGAATGCAGATGGTCTGTTTGGAGGACTTTAATTTGGCGTTTGGGTATGACTTCCCCGATTAGTGAAAATCTATTATATCTAAAAAATTGGAATGTTATTTTTGCTCAAGTATTTGGTATATGAAATAGAGCTTGTGATATAGTATCATAATGTGCAAAAAACTCATTTCGCCCAAAATGGTCGATTGGCCTGTTTGGAAGACTCATGACGATATGTAGCCCCTACCAGGGATATATTGAAGGGAATCTGATATTGATAGCCTTTAATTCGTGGAAGAAGGAATTTATAAATTTCAAAGAAATGCTCCGTTAACTTGTAAATGTGACATTTATGCAGAACTTGTGAAACACCTGTATGTATAGTCCTACCAGGGGCTCTTGGGAGTAAATCTTGTAGTGATAGCCTTTAATTTAAGAAAGGAGAAGAAATTTAGAATTTTTTTCAAACAATGCCACTTTAATTTAAATTGGTAATTGCGACAATTTGGACAAATTGGGAACAACCACACGAGAACCATACCCAGGGTGTGGTGAATTTTGTGTTGATAGCTTTAATTTGTGGAAGAAGGAAATTATACACTTTCAAGAAATTGGTGACATTTAGACCCAATCTGTGAACACTCAATATGGGACAAGGGTCAGTGCTGGCAAATTGGGCTTTAATTGCTCATAGCACTTTTAGGAATAAACATTTAACGGTCCGTGGTCCGTCTGCAATAGCTCCTCCACAGGGACATCACATTTTTAGTGGTCAAAATTTTGGTATTCAGAGGAAAGATATTTTCTCATTTATACGTGGTTTTTTTATGTGAAATCTCTCGGGCTAAATGAGTTTTGTTTGCATGA
>JAMKCH010014836.1:0-25904 GCA_023653785.1 Ophioderma brevispina | reverse complement strand
CCCAGTCTTCAGGAGGCCCCTATACTTCATGTGGTCCTTGTCGTTTAGAGAAAGTCGATCTGTTTGCATAAAGACGCGCCCGTAAACTATTCTTGTTTGTAAACTTTAATATGACCTATTTTTGGAAGTGTTCCTTAAGTTTTTAAAAATCAACAATGTTTCCTTGATTTAAAATGCTAAATGCGCACAGCTTTGCTTAATATGAACAAAATCACAATCGGTTAAGAAAAAATAAAGATCAGTCAATGTTACAGAACTTGCCCTTTTCATGGAATTTGGACCTGATAATTCATTTAAGTTGTCGATTTTAATTACTCATCGAAGCACCTTACAGTTTGAAATTTCCCATGGACATAGGCGTAGTGATGTGTATTACGTATCCCCCAATTTACAGTAAAAAGCACATGTTCAAACAGTTACATGTTTTCCCGTGCTATCAAAATGACACAAAACTCAGGCCTGTAATATATCATGTTTGTCTCTGTATAAAGATTCATAACGAGATTTGGGTCGCTCCATTGATTGAAAGAGAACACGTGGAAGGTTTGTAAAAAAAAAAATATAACATTCTAAAAACGTTTACGAGGGCCTAATAGCGAAGCGGGCCCGAGCCTTTGAAGTGCTCTAGTTTTCGAGTTACCCCTCCCCACCGTACAACAAAACACAACCACCTTTATTTGAAGGATAATATACTAAGATTTTAAAAATGATGTTGGTGGTGAAATATTTGGGTGGCAGGGATGATTTCTATGCCGAAAAAGGAAATTTGGCTGCAAGTTTAGCGAAATTTATTATTGTTTATATTTTTTTTAAGTAAAAAATATTACAATTCTTATGGTATCCTTTTGTTTATTGATATAGGTGGGTTTTTTTTTTTGTATACATTGCACTAAAGGGTTCATGTATACTCGTTGTGGTGACAGTGATAAAAAGGATGCTTTTTTCTAGGAAAAGGTGATTTTGGGCTAAAATTCCTAGACCCTTTATATATTGTATAAAACAGAATCTATCATATAAAATGTTCAGAGATTGATAGTATTGCATGAGATTAAAATTTGTTTTTGCTAGAAATTAATAAATCTTGATATTCTTAAGTTTTTTTTTAGCTCAACGTGATTTTTTTACCCAAAAACACCCTGCCACCAAAGTTTTTGACCACAACCCTCATTTTTTAAAAGTATTTATACATCTTTTCGAATAGAAGTGGTTTGCGTTTTTTGTTGTACCGAGGGGAGGGGTGTCGACAATTTTTTTGCCATCCAACCCCTCAACTACTATGGAACAGATGAAATTGAATTGTCGGGGCTTGTTTGCTGGCAATGGAGATGATTCACAGGGGAACTCTTTTTTGACATTTATAATCAGAAAGAAATTCTTATTCTTAATTAGGAACAAATTATGTATCATAATATAATAATAAACCATTTTTGTGCATTTCAATATTTCTATTCTTAAACAAAGGACGATATAACACACACCCAGAATAGTATTATAATTAAAATTTAATAACATAGTCTCAACATCCCTATATACTTTCACAAGTGTAATGTTGATCTATTACAATGTTTAGAGCAAAATATGAAACCAAAATAATATTTACAACGTTTTCGTTACACGTTCAAAAGATAATTGGTAAATATTTTGGCCATGGAACTTTTCATTCAGGACTGACGCCTCAGGTCGTTTTGATCTTTTGACCATGTCCTCAATGGCTCAATATCATTTATTGTTGTTTGTTGTGCATTGTATTTTGTATATATGATCGTTGATGTTATATGGATGTATTCTCTATCTTTTTTTTGGCTACTTTTTTAACCAAATTCTATATCTTAACATTGGACGCTGTTATAAAGTACACAAGTACAAGGGGGTAAAAAAATGACCCTGATTTTGTCCCACCATTTTATAAGTAAATATATCCACCACATGTGGTATCATCCGCAAAGCTTATTTCATTATCTTTATTTTGCTGCAAGCTCATTCCATCGGTTAGGTATAGTCCGAACTACAGTCGTTCGAAACCAGATATGCAATGGTTTTGGGGAGTTGTGTTGGTGAGTGGGGTGGTTTTGGGGTTGGGCGGTATAGGTGCCATGGCGCCTATGTTCAAGGGTAATTGGGTTGGTAGGCATCATTTTTTTTCAGCGAAGTTTGAGACGTGGGTGACGTTTGTCATCCCATTTTGTATTTCCCGCTGACATATTATGAGCCACATGTTTACCAAACAATCGTGCCAATGGCGAATTCCCATAGGAAAACACGTACAGCGTCACACACACATCCATGCATGATTAAGTCAATTTGATGTTTTGTCCACTCCTCTCCTGCGTTCATTTGTCCGCAAACTATAGCGATAAATGATGGTTAACTAGGTTCCTTGATGTTTTGTTAGATCTCCTAATGTTCTTATTCCCCTCTTCGTAATTGTGAAAGAAATTTGAAAAATCGCGTTTTTTGTACGTGCGATTTTTTCCACTGAACTTCACTTCTTACGATATCGACGTACCCTTCACTTCCGACTGCCTCTATGGGCCACTTAATCGTTCATCGTGTGCTCAGAGTGTGCCCGACCTCGCGGTTTACTGGGT
This sequence comes from Ophioderma brevispina, assembly GCA_023653785.1. NCBI lineage: Eukaryota > Metazoa > Echinodermata > Ophiuroidea > Amphilepidida > Ophiodermatidae > Ophioderma > Ophioderma brevispina. The sequence goes on along the minus strand of JAMKCH010014836.1, from coordinate 23,316 downwards.
TTTAGGCCAAAATAAGTTCCGAATTTCAAGATCACGCTATAATAGCTTTTCGGTGAATTCCTTATGGTATTCAAATCTGGGCTACTTCTAGCCCAGGTTCCATGCAATTGTTTAAGAATTTTTGAAAAAAAGACTAGCACTCGGGTTACGTCAATGTTGATATGCCGTTTTAATTCGCTGTTGCTGGTTAGGTTGGCATGTGCCCTACCGCCCCCCCCGCCCCACCTTCTCACTATCTAATAACTTCAAATTATCTCGAAATTAGCTTTCCTATAAATCACGGACGTGCGCGTAAAGTGATGTAATGCAAATCAAAAGGATGTTGTGGGTGTAAGGAAATATAAAAATAATGAGGCGGATATTCCCAGAACGCTCCGGGGTCAGAATACATAACAAATTCGGGAATGTTAAATTAAAAAGGTCAAACAAAATGGTCACCCATATTATAATACCAAATTAATGCTTATGCTCTCCTTATCGTATACACAATTTCAGTTGTTTCGGTCAACATTGGAGGAGTTAGTGAGGCAAAACTGAATGCCTTTGGTCCATACTTGCCAACACGGAAAATGACGTCATGGTGTTTCACCAGCCGTAGGAAATCCCGGCACAGCGAATAGTTTATATACCATATAGATCGATTGCCCTTTCTACATAGAAATTATGATCAGTTTTACAGTCAAAGCAGAATATATTTTTGGTCAGAACCAATTCCTGTATATTTTATTCAAATCATAGGTCATTTTGCATAAAAGTTGAAGGTTTTCCATGCAAGGCCTAAACATAACAATGACGCGCCGATTTATTTCACACTGAAGTACACGAATTGTTTTTAATAATTGCAATAACGTTTATTTATACGGTTGGCGACATTATGATAAATACTGGCATGGCAGGAATCCATCGTCTAGACTGAATTTGAATGAAATCTTACATTCTAACAGAAAACCATGACATAAGAACAATATTGGAAGAATATTTCGGGGTTGAGCATCAGAAGGACGTAACTCCCCACTAAAAGAAATACTAAAGCATTTCTTTAATTCTGCTTGTCATAATTCAAAATTGTTTCTTTGTATTACTAAAGTTTATATAATGTTACTTACAGTACCATATATACGAGCTTCTATGCTTATTTTTGAGTAATGTAGGGGAATCGGGAAGACTTACTCAAAGTCTTCAAATTACTATGATCGAAATATAACAATCGAGGGCTATAATCGGAAGGACGTAACTCAACACTCTAAAAGAAATATTAAAGAATCTTTAATTCGGCTGTCATACTGCATACTGCTTTTGAGAATTGTGATGTTTAATATTTTCTACTAAGCACATCTTTAAACATTTTTCTGTCCACCACGTGAATGGTTTCTTGTGTTCAGTTTACCATAGAAGAATTTCTTCGAGGACTTCCGTATCTGATTGCACTTTGTCCTGCCACCCTTTTTGATCTTCAGTGGCAAATGATGTAATTTCCTATATACATGATTGCATTGATCAATGGCATGAAAAGAACCCAAGTTTGATATCATTATATAAACCAAATATTGACTGTGCCCTACATTGGTGCAAAGTATAAAAAACATATTGACTGCCTACATGGTGCAAAAGTAAAAATATATCAATCGGTCAAATTTTGACTGTTCCTTTTCACGAGGCGTAGTCAAAAATGCATCTCATGATATTTTCACTATATCACACTCTTAGTCATTCAATAATTTTGTATACATGGCGTTGGTACCTGTCCAAGTTTCCGGGAACTATAAAGCAGAGTGGCTAGACAATAGCCTGGTACACCATTAGTTTGGTGGTTCACCTGATTCCTTGCCATTTCCCATTTAATGAATACGCAGGCAGGATTGAATGTTGTTATTGGGTCAATAGACCCACAAGGTTCCTCAAGTATAGAATAACAGCTACCACTGCGGACCCATAACAAAATTCACTGAATCCAGCGCCATTATGGTTTGGTATCTAGGGCTCTGGTAAATGGCCATAGAATGTTTAACGTAGACTTTGCCTAAATTGACATGTAAGGGCCTCTTTCGTACGGTAACGGCCTTCTAGAATGTCCACCGGAATGTTTAGCAACGGATAAGCAATGTGGCCGGTGTTTTGAAAACTTTAAATCAATCATTATTGTTCTCCCTCTCTCTCCCTTGCCCACTTCTTTCTTTTTCTCTTACTTTCTCTCTTTCTTTTATCTCTTTCTCCTTCCCGTCGCTCTTTTCTCCAATCTCTTGGGTGCCCCTAACCTCTCGTGGCCCGTTGACTTTGTCCCCCGCTGTGCCCTATGGTAGCTAGCTGAGCTACGCCCCTGGGAAGTAGCGTTATTTGGTGTACATTGTGTTTGTATAGAATCGGAGCACTTTCCCCGTAACACGGGGCAGGGAGCCGCGTCCGTTATTTTTTTGAAAAGTGGAAACCAAAAATACATTTCGGGATTTAAAGGGATATTAATGTACTTATTAGTAACCATAAACGTTTTTACCTTGCCATTAAAATAAGTCTTCTTACTCTCACGGTTAAATGGACACAACAAAACGTAAAGAGTTCTCACTACTATGTCGATATTCTTGGCCCGGGTGAAACATTGCGCATGCCAATGATACCTCGCGGTCGTTACCCTTCAGCAATTGCATACTGCATAAAATCAATTGCACCTCTCAAGCTCACGCACCCAACCACCTACTTAGTCTACAACAAAACACTAACAGACACACACACAACCCCACACGGTCAATATGTGTACTTGTAAACGCGCTCAAAGTCCAACACGTCGCAGGTACACTATACAAAACTGGCTATCATCCAGATTATAAATCACCATATAGTCTTTAAAGCCATCAGAAATTTTACCAAATTGGTATCCTGACAGGGGACAAAAACGATACTTATTTATTCGTCAGGATACACAAGGGTCAATTTTAAAATGATTCCGGGCCATGTTGAAAAGTATGCCACAGCGTCATTTGTCCAACCACTATGATTGATTGTATTGATTTTATTTGGTTCTAATTCCAACATACAAATTATATGAACATATCTAAAACACCTAACTAAAATAAATTGCACTTAAGGATCATTATAGAAGATTAACAACAAAACATACAGGGATTTAAAACCAGGAATAACTCATGAAAAGCCGTATTCAGGCCTTTCAATGAGTCCGTTAAAAGATAGTCAAAATAGCTGTGTGGCAAAAAGGCAAAAGAAATATACAAGAAAAATATAATAATCATGAAAAATAGCACACGGCCTATAAAATCTGGACTCATGGAGAAACCTGCGGATTGCACTTTTTGAAAGCCTGAATATTGTCAATACTTTAATGTGTTGCAGGGAAGTGAATTCCACTGCCCTAGTTGCACTAAAATAAAAAATGGATCAGCAAGACCTTTTTCCACTTTGTGGGCACAATGACATTGTGAGCACTACCCTCTACTGTATCATGAACGGCAGAAAGTTTCGGTGAAATTTTCATGGAGTAATTTTCACCGTTGTTTTGAATATTTTTATTAACATGACAAAGTTTAAAAAATTTCAACTCTGTTTTCAACAACTCAGAAAGAGAGGAATGCTTATTTTGACCGACATGCACCCTGGGTCCCAGTTTCAAAATTAAACCTGACATCTTATTTGGGCCAGTTTAAGTCTATTTTTTTGAGTTCTGAAGGGGAAAAACTTAAGCCCCGAATACCATTCTGAAACAGCATAATCAAAATGGCATTGAAATTAAAGACCCGAAACAAGGATCTTACTATATAGAGCATCCTCCCAGAAATGTTTTGGTTAGACAAACAAGATACCAATATCTGACCACGGAGGAAATTCAGAGAAAATATAACTTTTGCAAATATGAAGTCTGCCGGGACCCGTTGTGCGTGTATCCCAGGAGAGGGGTAAGTTTTCTATGGGGGTCAATGTTTTGAACTGCTCCTAACCTCACTCGATATATAGGTCAAATTATTCCTTAGGTAAGCGGAGTAAAAAGTCATTGGGTCACACGCGGTGTGGTGCTCCTTGTCAAGATTTGGGAACATAGGCAAAGGGATCATTTTTTTTATCTACGAAAAGATCACCCGTTGCAATACCCAGATTTGTTTGTAAAAATATTTTTTATTAATGTAAATTATACTTAATCCAAATTGAAATGCCTTTGGCACTTTCGTCGGAATCTCCTTGTTGTTATTATGGAAGGGGTACAAAATTCCCTGTAGGACGCTATGGGGACGGGGACATTATAGCCCTCCCTATTAAAGGGAAGCAACCCTATGCACTAAAAAAGCATATTTTTTAATCATATCATAAATATGTTTTTTAAATTTTACCAATAAATCTTGGTAATTACAATTGTTTTGACCTTTCTTGGATAAACAAATGACCTTTAGGCCTATTTTTCCCAAATATCTTTGGAAAGGAAGCACCACAAACACATGTTGACCCAATTGACCTTTTTACTCCTGGTACCTCAGAAATATTTGAGCTATAGTGTCATTATTTAGAGGCATTGCAAATATTGACCCCCATGAAAACTTTACCCCCTCATCCCGGCTACACGCAAACGGTCTCCGGCAGACTCCTATTTTCAAAAGTTATAATTTTTCTCTGAATTTTCCCGTATTCGGATATTGGTAATCGTCGGCTGTCTAACCAAACCTGTCTGGGCTGACGGTCTACACTAGCTTTGATTGAGACAGCTAGCTGCTGATAGAGATCTTCAAACGTGAGGAATGCTTTTTAATCACATTCTCAGCATAGCTTTCCCCTCCCCGGAACCACTTCGTCATTATCACTCCCAGGTATTTTTAACACTCTCACACACAAATAGTTTTTGACCCATGCAATTAATTTGAAACTACGACGGGTGCAAACCCTCCTTTTGGGAACGAAGGAGAAACATTAAGTCTTGCCAAGGTCAGAGATAATTTGTTTTCTACGAGCCAGTCGTGACATGTTTCGAGAATTTACACCTATTTTGCAGCAATAAATTTGGGTCCGATAAGCGAGAAAAAATAGCACTAATCGTCAAGTACAGTTTAACATTAGTTTACATTCCTGGGGGTCCACACTTAATGAACCATATCATTGACACCTAACAGAGAAGAGCAAGGGCCCGAGAATGCTACCCTGGGGAACGCCCCCTGTTGTTATTTGCAAAGGTGTTGAAATGACATTGTTAATTTTCACACTTGAGATTCTGTTTGAAATAATACTAGCGAAGCCACTCCACTGACTCCACCGCCCATCACTTGAAGCTTTGTTACAAACAGGATATTATGAGTACGTTGTCCAAAGCTTCTGTGAATCAATAACACATACCTGTGAAAAGTGCCTTTTGAAGATTAGTTTTTATGTGGTCGAACAATTGGATGAGGCAGGCGTCAGTAGAGTAATAGCTTCGAAAACCTGATTGATTTTTCAACATCAATTTTGGTAAGTAAAAAGGTTTCAAGTTGAGAATAAACAGCCTTTTCCAATCTTGGAAACACACTTAGGACACTTACAGGTCTATAGATACAAGCTTCATTGTGTTATTCTTTTGAATAGAAGGAATATACAGGCTGTGTTTTAAATCACTTGGAACAATGCGGATTGACTAGACTGATTTTATTATGCCGGTAATGGTGACTTTAAGATTGCAGCACCGTCTTTTAAAATCATGGGTGAGATGCCTCTAAGCCGGTGTCTCTTACTTTGGACATTAATTTCAAAAGCGCTCTTTCAACAAATTCCTCACCAATGTCGCTTAGTTGAATTTTTGGCTATCCTTGTTCTATTGGATTTATAAAATTCCTTGATCTTAATTGAAACAGTGGAATACATTTCACTGCCTTTTGGAAGTTTAGAGACCAAAGAGGAAGCTACACCAGTAACGAACTCATTGAAAGAGTTGGCAATGACAAATGGGTCATGGCATAAATTACCACTGATATTTAAAACCCGGGGGGCCACTTGTATTCAAAGGTGGATATGATGCGTGAACAAGAAAACGCGTAAAACGGGTGTCTTTTTTCCAACAGGCGATGTACGCGCGTACATCGTTTAGGGTGTCAAAAACAGCAAAATATGGAAAAAAAGGTATGTTTTTTACTTGACCCTGAAATTGTCATGTTATATCTCATTAAGCAGGGATCAAAATCATCCAAAATATTGTAATCGGAACTTGGGAAGTAAAACAAAGCAAGATAATAAAGGGTATATTTACGATTCAATGCACTGCGTACTTGTTGAAGGTATCATAAACAGATAAAAATACTTGTTTAAAAAAAAAAAAAAAAAAAAAGTAGAGTAAGAGCTTCGAAAACCTGATTGATTTTCATACAGCAAATTGTTGGTAAGTAAAAAGGTTTCAAGTTGAGAATAAACAGCCTTTTCCAAAATCTTGGAAACAACACTTAGGACACTTACAAGTCTATAGTTACAAGCTTCAGTGTTGTTGTTCTTTTTGAATAGAGGAATAACCTTGGCTGTTTTTAAATCACTTGGAACAATGCCGGATTGAATAGACTGATTTATTATGCGAGTGAGTAATTGGGATCTTAAGAATTGTAGCACCGTCTTAAGAAATCTGGCGTTGCAATGCCATCTAAGCCGGTGAATTTACTTGGAATTAATTTCAAAAGCGCTCTTTCAACAAATTCCTCACCAATGTAGCTTAGATTGAATTTTTGGCTATCCTTGTTCTTGGATTATAAAATTCCTTGATCTTAATTGAAACAGTGGAATACATTTCACTGCCTTTTGGAAGTTTAGAGACCAAAGAGGAAGCTACACCAGTAACGAACTCATTGAAAGAGTTGGCAATGACAAATGGGTCATGGCATAAATTACCACTGATATTTAAAACCCGGGGGGCCACTTGTATTCAAAGGTGGATATGATGCGTGAACAAGAAAACGCGTAAAACGGGTGTCTTTTTTCCAACAGGCGATGTACGCGCGTACATCGTTTAGGGTGTCAAAAACAGCAAAATATGGAAAAAAAGGTATGTTTTTTACTTGACCCTGAAATTGTCATGTTATATCTCATTAAGCAGGGATCAAAATCATCCAAAATATTGTAATCGGAACTTGGGAAGTAAAACAAAGCAAGATAATAAAGGGTATATTTACGATTCAATGCACTGCGTACTTGTTGAAGGTATCATAAACAGATAAAAATACTTGTTTATGGTATGTTTTAGCTTATTTTTAGTCGGGGAAAATACGTGTTTAGGGTGCATTTTGAAAGTCCTTGTTCACGCATCATATCCACTTTTGAATACAAGTGGCCCCCGGGATTTTAAACAACATTGCTGGGCTCTTTATGTTTATTGCTGTAACCAAAATCTTTTAAGAGTTTTCCACAATTTCTTTGAATTGCCTTTGTTTTCATTTACACTAGTAGTAAAATACTCTGATTTAGCACGACGATCATCCCGTTGAATTTTATTTCGCAACTTACACTAGTCATCATATAATCTCAAATTTGATTTTTTTTTGTTAAACTAGATAGAAGCTGATCTCTTTCACGAATTTGGTCTAAAATCTCTGAAGACATCCAAGCCTCAGTTTTTTTTTCAGCCTAATCTGTTTTGGCGGTGCAACCTCATCAACAATTGAAGTGAAAATGTATATGAATGTATACCAGGAATCGTTGACATTGGTTGAGCTTAAGGATTCCAAAAAGGTATAGTTTGTACTATCTATACAACCGAAAGTTTTGCAGTTAAGGGCTAAAAACAGCAAAAACAAGTCAAAAGGTTAAATTTCAGTTGTACAGGGTCAAGGTCAAGCCCCATTGAATACGTACATAGACCTTTGTTACCCCCTACATTGGTAACTAAGCATTTTGGACAGCCAAAACTATTCCTTATTTTAATCCTATGAGCTCCACCAATAATATGCACCATAATTTATCCAAATCAATACCGCCAGTATCATAATCTGATTGGGTAAATTTCTGCTCGCTGAAAATTCTGAATATATTTGAGTCTTATATTTGAGTCTTACGTCTTAGGTCTTTGTTTTCAAGACACCCACACACGGACCTGGAAAACAAAGACCGAAGACAAAAGACATTAGCGTGTCTGGAAGCATAAGACCGAAGACCTAAGGCATCAATTTCTTTCTACGACTAAGTATTTTTTTTTAGTCTTGACGTAATAAAATAGTGGAAGATTGATAGATGGAATGAATGCTTAATTGGTTGAGTGATTGTCATTTATCTCATTTTATATCTGTCATATTTGAGTCTTACGTCTTAGGTCTTTGTTTTCCAGACACTCACACACGGATCTAGAAAATAAAAAGACCGAAGACATAAGACATCTATTTTTTTTCTATTCTACGACTGAGATTTTTTAAGTCTTATGTCTTAGGTCTTTGCTCTTAGGTCGTCGTTCGTAGTGCTTTTATGTTTCGAGTATGGCGCGCTTCCCACGTATCCAAATAATGGCGAGTTTCCCTCGCATGTCGATTTTCACGCGTTGTGTATCGAGTTTTTCTCGCCATATGTCGAGTGTGCAGCGGTTATATGTCGAGTTTACAGCGCCCCGCTATATGTCCAGTTTGCCCTTTATACATCGAGTTGTGCTCTCTATATTGGTGAGTTTTGTTTGAATTAAATCATGTCCAGTTTCAAAAATCTCGACATGATTTGTTCTCAACATGGGAAAACTCGAATGTTTTTTTGGTTGTATGTGTAAAAAAAATCATGTCGAGTGTGCTCATGTGAGGATAAAAAATCAGTCGAGTTTGTCATGTGAGAACAAAAAAATCATGTCGGTTTTGCTCATGTTGGTGAGAAAAAAATCATGTAGAGTTTGCTCATGTTGTAGAAAAAAATCATGTCCAGTTTGCACAGGTTGAAAAAAATCAAATCTAGTTTTTTTTTAAAAAAAACTAGGCTATGATTATTATGGCATTGATTTATTCTGGACATGATTTATGAAACTCGGCACATAGAGTCAAAACTGGATAGGCAGCGCTGTAAATCCGACATTATAGCGGGGTAAACTCGATATACAGCGCATGAAACTCGCCATGATTTGATACGTGGAGCGTGCCATATTCCAGACACCCGCCTTATCACGGCTGATTGAGCCCTGCATGTGCTCACGCATACCGCCGGGCAATGCTTTGTTCGTTGTCCGGCTTTGACGTCTATGGCAAGCCTTAAAGGCCATAACGTATGGCAAGCCATAAAGGCCATAACGTATTGCCGCAACGCGTTGCGAGAAAGTAGCAACGCGTTGCCAAAATTTCACAACGCGTTGCGGTGTTGACCAATTAAAATGATCAATTTCTGTGACGTATTTCAAAAAAAAGACCCACAACGCGTTGCAAAGTATCTAGCAACGCGTTGTGGAAACTCACAACGCGTTGCAAGCCTTCAAAACGCGTTGCGAGATTCACAACGCGTTGCGAGCTTTACAACACTTTGCGAAGGTCCACAAGCCATAAGGGTCATAAGTTCATAACGCGTTGTGAGAAAGTAGCAACGCGTTGCGACATTTCGGCAACGCGATGCGGCGTCGGCCAATACGTTGCGGCAATACGTTATGACCATCATGACTTTCACAACGCGTTTCAACCCTTCACAACGCGTTGATATCTTCCAACGCGTTGTAAACTTCATCACGAACGCTTTGTGAAGGCAATAATGGTCTTTAAATGCTTCCATACATAATGTATTGCCGTCACCGCGTTGTCTAGAAGTAGCAACGCGTTGCGACATTTCGGCAACGCGGAGTGCGACATTTCAGCAGCAACGCGTTGCGGTGTAGGCGAATCAAAATCATGAATTTCTGTGACGTATTTCAACGCGTTTCTAGATCTTTGCACGCGTTGCAACCTTCACAACGCGTTGCGAGCTTTACACAACGCGTTGCAAGCTTCGCAACGCGTTGCTAAGGTTAACAAGCCCTAAGGGTCATAACGTATTGACGAAACGCGTTTGATGGAAAGTCACAACGCGTTGCGACATTTCGGCAACGCGTTTGAATATAATTAATATTTTGAGTTATATCTGGACACGCATGTAACACTTTTCTTTGGGCTATTACAACACTAGTTAAGAATGTCACGACCCTAGACGTATAGAGCGCTTTCATAATTCAAAGTCAAATTTACCTTTTCAAATCATTGATATTTTGATAAATACAACCGATTGGATCTAAAACGTACAAAGCCGTCCGTTCGCACTTTCTTCATCAAACTACTTTTTTTATATACCCCCCTTTTTTTTTGGGAAGAATTAGTTTTGAAGGTTCAATTCAGGACGGCAATGCGAAAAAACGGCCTTTCAATCTGATTATCAAATTCGTACTACTTTCCGGGTACATCAGGGTTCCCAAAGACGATCGGAACACGCCACCCTTATTAAGTGAACCTTCAGAAAATGTTATTTTTTATGTTCAGATCATACATATATGCAAATGAGATTGGGTTCAAAGGTACAGTACTGATCACTTTGGGCAAAGCACATTTGCACATTTTGACCCAGATTAATTTTGCTACGAAATTGAAAGTTTGCTCACATGCAACGTGATGCCGTCCATGCTAACAGGCAATGCGGTGTATGTTATAACTCATTTTGAGACCATGCTATTTATAAGCCTACCAAATCAAGCTGTCTATATGATATGTCTATCTGTGTCGTGCTTGGCATGTTGGTACTTCTCTTTCGAAGGAGGGTTGTTGCGGGCCACATCCAAAACTACTTGTGTGTGACGGGGACGGAATTTGACCCTTCTAATACGTACTAATTCTTACTAGTAACTTTATGGCCCCAAAAAGAAAAATATCTTCATATAACCTGACGTGGGACCAAAATTCCACAATAGGTACTGCAAAAAAAGGAATCATGGTGTACTTTGTTGTATTGCCATGTACAACAAAAAACAGGTTCGTGACGGGACGAATGAAGGATCTCGTCCCGTCACTGCTACCTGTTTTGTGTAACATAGAAAATCTTGAGGACAAACTAATTTTTTGTGATGCATGTTGTTACCTTTGTTGGCTACTTGATTGTATCAGTTGAACATGATTCCATGCAAAAACAAGAAGGAAAACAAACACAGATACTGAACGTCTAAAATTCCGTCGCCCGTCATGGGTTGTGTGACCCGTTTTGGATTTGGCCCTTGCCCACCCCCCCCCCCCCCATAACTTTGAGATCACCCTGTACCTTAACTATTACTCCGGTGGGGGAAGGTTAATATTATTAATATCATGATCATGCCGACTTATATTGTTAACTTCGTTAATTGAGGGGGGGAAAATAATGAGGGAGAGAGTGAGAGTAAGAGATTGACAGTGTTTGCGTTGATTTTAAGTTTCTACCATTAAATATGATATTGAAAATATCAAATGTAAAATGTGAATATTTTGTGGTGGTAAATTCCTCCCCAGAAAGTTTTCTCATATAGCAACACGGCGCTTGATATTTATTTGAGAGGAAAGACAGTCAAAATGTGCTCAAATATGGAGAAGAAATGTTGAAAAACGTAAATTTTCCATGTAAAAAGGGGAAGGTAGTGTCGAGCGACACTTAAAGTTGTGTGGAAAGAAATAATGTCTCTTTAAAAATTAGTTATATGGTAACCTTGCACTGAGTATTGAAATAAAGAAATCTAATAATAAAAACATCCCCTCACAGAAGTCTAAACTTAAGTACTGTCCCCAACAAATCTATACATCAAAGATTTATTTGTTAGCCACAAACTTGAGCTCATGTCACTGGACGTTTTAAAGCAATTCTTAGCACCGTTTTTGAAGAGGCGCCCAATTGTCAAAAATTTTGCGATTTTTTACACGGTTTGCATTGGTAACTGGCCTAGTTAACTATATACCTGTGAATGGGGAAGCTCGAAAATGTCAGTTGTGTCACAACGCAAGGCATTTTGTAACTTAGAAATAATTATTTCGGGGATCCCAGATAATAATTCACCGGCTGCTTGAAACGGCCTGTTTTTCCAATGTGAAATAGCAGGGAATAGGCGCCCATTGTACGTGTCTACGCTCATCCATTAGTAGTTTGGGATGGTTTTCAGGCAAGTCAGGTTAGAATTTACTTCCTCGAGGTTGGGGGTGACACTGTTCCATCATGGAACGGAATGCATAAACGTAGCATTTCCATTCTGCGAAGTCCAATCCGGGATCCCAATTCTAATACAAAAACGCTTTTTTAACTTTTATGAATAAATACGATTTTTAGCTTTCTCGTTCGCAGGTATTAGTTTCCTAAGACAATTACCAAACGTAACTGTGCAAAAATATCAAATTTGAAAATTGGGGGCGCTCTTCAAAAAAATGTGCCAAATATTGATTTAACAGTTCGTTTAAGGGACTGTATGTTCCAGCTGTAATGGATTTTTAGTGGTCTTGGTAATTGTGGGTGGTTGGGGTGTGTTTGTAACCCTACTTTTCTACTAATCTGCGTATGTCCTTCACATAACAGACCTTTTTAAACCAGTAATACAGTGCATTGGATAAATTGGTCCACTCACGGATTGATATAGTATGCACGTCAGATTTACGTCAAGTTGTCCGAAGGACCCTGGTTCGAGGAGTTATGCCATTATCTGAGACCACTTGAAAAACCTGTTGGGCCAAATTCGGCTATCCTGATATAAACACAGTTGCCATTGAAACTCAACTTCAAAAATTCTTCATGAAAATAAGTATTAAAATAAAAATAAGTATAAAGTGTTGCTTCTTGTGATAAAAATAAGTTAGAAAAACTTTATATTGTCACAATTGCCAATAGAATAAATGTGGCATTAGGAAATTCAAATCCAAAACAAGCTTGTCTCGCCTTTCGGTCAGGTTCAAGCAGAGGGTAGACCAGAAAAACCACCCTCGTGGAAGTAAAACTGAGGGCCTTTTGAACACAAAACCTCTCTTTCTTTTTGATCTTTGTTCAACACTGTTTTTTTTTTGATTAGTTCCTCCATGGTTCTTGGTGGCAGTGGGAAATAGGGGAAGGTGGAAATAAATTAGCCCTCCGCATTAGAGCGTTGGTCCGCTTACATTGGCCCAACAAGGCTGTGGCTTGTTCCATTAGTTTTCAGCAGTAAAAATTCCCAAAAATTCACCTTATTAATGATTATCGTCCCCTGGAAAGTGGAGGCCCAGGTTTTCCACAAAAAATACCCTGTGCTTTTCACTGTTTGAAAAATATATATAGTGATTAGTCAATAATACTTCACTCTGATCTCGGTTTAAGCTCACAAAAGTATGCTACACGCATTATACCTTTCGTTTCTTGGACCTTTCAGGTGACACTGGCCCAAGTGGTATTTATCCTTGGTTCACTTGGCAATATATCGGTTAGGGTCCATCAAATTGGATGGAATAAATAAAATCGAGGACTGCAGAGGCTTATAGGAAGTGGTCTAAAGTCATATCATCTCGCAGGAACACAGTTTATATTTTTTTTATAATTTTTAGTTTGATTGATAGTTTTTTTGGGACCAGTCTGTATTATCGTTAGGATCCTGGCCGGTGAAGCTAGTAAGTAGAACTATGGTCCAATGTGCTAGTGCGCGTGGGAACCTCCGCCAGCATGCTTGTGCGACAGTTATGTAGTGCCAAAATTGGCGCGGGATCCAAGTTGCGTCAACGGTATTCTATGCCAGGAAAAAAACACGCCAATCGTTCTCTAAGAATGTTATTTTTGGAAACACGAAATAACCAGTGGGGTATATAATTTCCATACCTAACCCTAATGAGCTGATTTTTTGGCATTCATTACAGCTGTGGATCTCCCTTATCCAGAGATGTCAAACACGTATCAAATTTTCAGTCATCACCTCATGGCGTCTAATACGCGGCGCCCTCGCACATTTGGTGTGAGATAAGTTTTGTAATAAAATTGGGAAAAAATCAAGTTTCTTAATCATTTGAAAAAAAAAATAGTTTGAGTATGACAGCCACTCTAAAATAACATATTACAATATCCATCCGCATGAAACAACAATGTCTGCTTAAAAACAGAGAACAGCTTACACGTAAATGGCATTCTAGATCTGGGATTTGACAAAACTGGTGAACCTCTGTGTTACAAAGTAATATGCCATAGTCTCTGAACAATGACCCACGATTTAAGGTGGTTTTTCAGTATCATTCAGAAACTATATATCACAGCAATTGTACAGAGTTACATCAAATTAAGACGCATATGGGCAACTGTGATTCACTTATTTTGTGAATATTAATAAGCTAAATTGCACATTTAATTAGTGTTACGCAATCTTTTTGTTAAATGTCGCTGCAATTTCTGAAAGGGCTACAAAGGTTAAATGAGGTGTCAAATTAAAGCCTTTCAAAGATATGTGTTATGAACCTAATTTCCAGATTAATTGGGGGTTAGAACTATGTGTTATGAAAAAAAAAAAAAAGAAACGGTTAATTTGGCCCCCGCTGTGATTTGTTCAACAGTGGATCAATCAGTAAGTTCTACCAAGATGATTTATAGGTTAACAAAAAATAGATCAGAGTTTAAACGCTCTTAAACCATCTTATGGCCCCAATTTAAAAGTAAGTGGAGGTGGCGTGGTCTTTTTTCTGCATTTCGACAAATTGTGATGAAATTATGGAAAGTGAGAAAAAAGGACTTAAGTTATCAAACGCAATTATGAATATTAATTAGCAATTAGCATAATTTTTTGATATAGAAATATGATTATTTTTTACGGGATAATAATTTGCACAAATGCAACATTTGTGTGGTTCAACTGGTGAGGTATGGAATCCTGTAATTTTTTGTTATTCAAATATTTCTTAGAATTAAAATGCAGTATTTAATATGCGATAATACAGATTTTGGATCATTTATGAGTTTTCCGTTGAAGTTTTTCCTTTGTAATTTGAAAAAAAAAAAGTTAAAAAAAAACAAAAAAAGCTTCAGGCTTTTTATTAAAAAAAGATAAGAAAAGGACGAAAATTCTACTCTTTACCACGCAATCCCTGATATACACCTTTAAACGACCCTGACACCGGCTGCGTAGATACTCGAAAACACAAAAAAGCCATGACCGTTTCCTGCAAAACAATCTTGATGAACAACGGGAATTTGTTTTTTGATTAAATTGGATTTGACACAATGTGAACATCTGTTTTACAAACCGGCGCCAATAGCGTTAGGGATCTAAGTGAATTCAGGCATAATGGTATAAATTTATAAATTTGTTTAAAATTAAAATTAATCATAGAGTTTTTTTTTACTTTTTTTAAAAAAAAACAAACAAATAGAATAATACAAAAAGGAAATGAATAATATGGACGAGAAAAGCCGCATGTGGCGCTGGAGAGAAAATTAAATCCTCATCAAGAAAGAGAGAGTGAAGGGGAGTGGGGGAAAATTTTAATTATGATTGCAGAGTGGAAAGAGTCAATTAATGGAATAAAATAAGAGCAATTGCTTAAGAAATGCGTAATCTTATGAATAGAACATTACAGGCTGGCTCATAATGAATATAGTGAGATATGATCATTATAACCTGTGTTGAACAAGGCTATTTTTGAACACGACTCACCAGCGGGCAAGGGGGCATAGATTTTCCATACCAAAACCAAACTATTGAGTTGATTTTGGTATCAATGGATTGATTTATGGATTCCTCTTCCAGTGTGAAACAACAAATAGGGTATTCAACCATTCCTGCGTGTTATAACGTCAGAGAGCACGGCGCCCTCGCCAAATTTGGTATGATGAAATCAGTTTGTGTATAGGAAATTCCAATTTCCCGTTACATTTTGAGAAACAAAAAAATGGTTATTTAGTGTTCTCCGATTTTACAGGCACTTAAAATATTAAAAATATACTCGAAAGTATTGCAAATATACATCCGGGATGGAGCAACAATGAGCTAGTTAAGGGATGCACCATTAGACTTCAAGGGGGGGGGGGGGGTTTGGGTGAGGGCAAGTTTTTTTTTTCGTGGGATTTGGAGGCAAGTTTGTTTTTTTTTCTTGCAAGGTCATAGGCTGGTGTTGATTTTTGCCTACTGAGGACCGTGTTTTCGTAATAAGGTGCTGGGTATAAAGTTGTTTTTTGTTTTAATGGAAAGTGGGGAAAGTTTTTTTTTGCTCATATGGTGGGTTGATTTTTGTTAGAAAACTTCCAAACTTCACCCCCCCCTTGAAGTCAATGGTGCGTCCCTAAGTAAAAACTTAAGTAAATGGCATACGTGGGGATTTGAAAAACGATGTGTGTGAACCACCTGTTTCACCAAAACACTATGCCATAGTCGCCTAAACAATTGTTTGAAACGATGTGAACGACCTCCCCACGCGTGATGCAATTCAGTGGGCTTCTTTGATATAATACGGTTTATGTTGCTTAAGGGTTCCCAAGTGGACCTTCTCAGACTTTAATTTTTTTTTTAAAAAACTCCGGTTCCTTGATGGGGGTACTCATTCCCATCTGCGGCCAAACCACAGGAAAAAAACTGACCTGGGCAGACAGATTCAAAATAAGCTGTGTAAACACGATTTTTTTATGATGCGCCACCAAAAACTGAAACATCACTTACTGAGGTCTTTTCCATAAACTTTGGACTCATAATCGTCCCTTGTTCCCATCACCCATAATACATTGTTCATAAAAAAGAAAATTTCCAACACGTTTCTCCAGTACGATTTTACCTCAACCTGCATACGGGGGAGGGGCTCCTTAGGACCCAGTTGTTGCCTTTTCGGCAGGCGTTTTTAAGCTGCAATCTATTTGGTGTATCTTTTTTGTATTTGTCTACTTATTCGTTGCGCTGGCATTGGTGCCAAAAAAAAAAAGTCCAAATTCCATCGAGTCGTTTTTGCGTTAACTAGCATGGGTCCCTAGGAGCCCCACCCCCCCCCCCCCCCCCCCCCTATGCACTAATGGAAGTGACATGACAAAATACAAATCTTAATAAAAGTTGATGCTGATTCGATTCATTTAAATGCATTACACCTAGTGACATAAACAAAGTAAATAATTAATCAAACAATTCTTGGAAAGTATAGTAGGCCATTGGTGTCATAACATCATATAGCGGTTTACTGTAGGAACATATGGTAATTATACAAGTAAACCTAAAAAATATAAAATGGCATGAGACATTTATGTTTGTGCTTAATATGGTGAATATGGTTCATTCTTCACCAATTCAAGATGAAAACTTCGCCGTTGAAGCCATGTGAAATTTCGTTCACTTAGCCGCTAAATCCTTCAGTCCTTGAAAACGTATGCCCTTATCCGCAATGTTTGTTAGTTATGATGAGGACCGGGGAATCAGGCTAGAGGGAATATCAAGCATAATTAATGAGCATTATATAGCGTGCCGTGTGCAAGACATCTGCCGATCGGGGGCTTCGTTAACCAGGGCGGCATGCAGAAACAGTCAAAATTTCGAAGGGTTGAAGCTATGCATAATGTAAAACGCCACAAGTTTATTACAATCGATGCAAGTCAAATATCGCACGAGTATAGAGGTTAAACCTTCAGGATTTGCCATAAAAATGTCGGCTTATGATAAAATGTTTGAAAGATGATTAGAAGGAAATAAGTTCAAAATATTACACGCCAAACTGTAGCGATCAAAGGCCAAAGAGAGAAAAACTGGATACGGAACGATGCAGTAAATACTCTGAAGCTTCACTCATAATTCCGACGGGGAAATTAGCCATCATTGATGGTTTATTTGCTACACCTATCTTTACGATTGCGCATGTGGGGAAATTTTTTTAGCAGCTTTTACACATGTAAATACAAATTTTCAATGATTCAACAACCTGGCTGTTTCTCAAATATTCTGACGTCACGCAACGTCATTTAATGAACAGCCCTCAATCGATACGGGCGGCAAAATCTCCCACATAGTTTTGTAAGTGCAATTAAAGCAATATCAGCAAAAGTCTAGAAGAATCAGTGCCGGAGAAAATGCAGAAACGAATTAGTGTCTTTTTCGCACATTTTGACGCAAAATTAAAATCAATGTTTTGCCCCTAGTTTTCTTACTGAACAATTGTTTTCAGTTTTTATTTATTTATTGTTGATGTCTTTGTATCCTTCTTGGCAGGGGACTGTAGTGTAAGAGTGTGCGCTTCCGGATAAAATTGTGAATTTTTGCACACAAGTACTTTAGGCATTGATAATCAATAAAATTGATAGAAGCACTTGCCAACCCCCTTAATGGTCCCCAGCTTGGGTTTCAAGGTTATACAGGGGTCCAAAATTTAAAATGTTCTGAATGTGTTAAAAAGCACACCATGGTGTTTGTCTGGTCACAAGGATTCTAAAAAGGTATAGTTTATACTATCTATGGCTTATAGTTTCGGAGTTATGGGGTAAAAATGGTAAAATGGTGAAAAAGTCAATTTTGGTGTGTACATGGATCAAAAGTTAAAAGTTGCTTTGATTCAGTTAGTATGTGGTGCAAATTGTTTCCCTAGCTTAAAGGATTGAAATAAGGAATAGTTTGCCTTATCTGTTATTCTTAGTTTTCAAGTTATCCAACAAAATAGGTCACAGGTCAATCGAATCCAATAGCTGCCAATAGCTGTTGACTTTATTAGCCATTTTGGTTAATATCCAGACACGTAAGATAGTCAAAACTATTCCTATATTTCATTCTATGAGCTAAACCAACAATTTGAACCACATTTTAGAAAAATTGGAGCAACTTTTAATTTTTGACCCCTGTACAAACCAAAATTGACGTTTTTACCATTTTTACAGTTTTTACCCCATAATTCCTAAACTATAAGTCACAGGTAGTATAAACTATACCTTTTTGGATTCCTTGTAACCAGACAGACATCATGGTGTGCTTTTCAACACAATCGGAACATTTTAAAAATTTTACCCCTGTGTAACCTTGAAATCCAAGCTGGGGGCCATGAAAGGGGCGTGGCAAGTGATTCCATCAATTTTTTTGATTATCAATGTATAAAGTACTTGTGTACCAAAAATTCACAATTTTATCCGGATTTGCACACTCACATAAGATCTGTTCACTACAGTCCCCCACTATCTAACATGTGGTGGATTTCATCTAAAAATTCCTTTGGGAAAGTGGTTATATAATGAATGGGTCCCTAGGAGCCCCCCACCCCTTATGCACTAACGGACGTGCAAACCCCTTATGCAGTTAAGTGTTAAGGGACAAAAACAAATTTTGAATAGCGCCACGAGGATGTTTTTTTATGCGTGGGCAAAAATAATTAAACATTAAAACATGCGCGCAAAAAAGACAGAAATCCTGGGTACACATGCACCCCCTTTATGCACCCCTTACCCAAAGGCCACTCTGGTCTAATCTTTGTCCCCGACAAATTGTGTCCTCCTCCCCCTGTTAAATGGTGGCTCCTCCAGCTTCACGTATATACCTTCCTTAGCACCCCTTTCAAATCACCGGGTTTTTTTTTTGTCCAAAATGACTTAACCCTCGTCTACCAAAGGGGATGGGTGGTTATGTTTAACATGAGAGAATACTCATTTTGCACTTGCAATAAACAACCCATTGATAATCGAAAATATGGCAATTTCAAATTAAATCGAACGTCAGGAGTTTCGTTCATCTGTGACTTTGTCATGAACTGACCCATGTGAAAATGATGAAAGTTATGTGTTTCACCCCTTATTTCCTTAGCAACCAGTGTAAAGGTTTTTTTTTTCCTTCGGAATGACCGATATTTATTATTATTTTAATTCTTTTTTATTTATTTTTTATTTTTTTTCCTAGGATGTTTCAAATTTTAGATATGCAAGATCATTTACAAACTTCAGTCGCCGATATCTCGAAATATGACTTTCGGTCGGTTGGTCTTATTGGAAGATTCGTAACAGTATAAAGCAAAATCCCGTCTTGTACGATTTTTTGGCTAACATATATAATTGAGCTTAATTTCAGCAAATATCTAGACCCTCCCTCGGGTCCACGGTGATGAAAATGCTAAGCGACTGAAATTTTACACTAGACTCTTCAACCCATCTGCGAGCTACTCCCTATTTGTGTAATTCCAGGAGCCCTGTGTAATTCTCGTTCTGTGGACTAGTTGGCTGGTATAATAGAGGGCGCGGTATTCGGACCGACATGTCCACTGGGTGGCAAGCTGAAAAGTCTTCAAATTTTATTTTAGCCTTATCTTCTAATCAAATGCACTTAAACACCCAGAGACAGAGCAGAGACTGGGGGACAGTCTACAAATATAGTGTAATAGATCTTCTTGAGATTATGGTATTATTCTGACGTCACAGAGAGAAATTTTGTTACATTTTTGGTAACAATAGAAAGAAGAGACAATACCTATAACTATATCGATGCCAAATCAACCACTATAAGGTGTTTCGTTAACGGAGATCCCCCTGTTAAACGACAAGGGTTAAACCATAAGTTAGTTCAACATATGTGACAAACTGGTCAGTCTATTTAAAGGTTCAACGAGAGATTTCACATAACAGGTATCCCTAAAAATATAAAAATTCTGATTTCTGCATTAAAGGTGCAACGAGAGGTTTTACATATCAGGCGTCCCTAAGAAAATCGAAAGTACTGATTTTTGCCCTGATGTAAAGGCTTTCAATCAAAATATCCCCATCTAAAAGGATTAAGCTGAGAAATGTTTCTTTGGTACAAAAATTGTGAAATTTCTAATTTCATATAGGAGCAAATACGAAATTCAGCCTATGTTTTATATTGAAATATTAGCAAATCAGAATCTCCTTTTTCTCTCTTTTTAGATATTCTGTAGGCAATACATGGTAGGAAATCTATTGAGTGTCGAGTCTATGAGGTTATTATTATGACAAATATTTGGGTGCCTCAAAAATATCTCGTTGCACCTTTAATGTTAAGCTTTCTATCTCAAAATATCCTATGTAAAAGGACTAAGCTGAGAATTATATTTTGGTACAAAAATTGTGCAATTTCTAATTTCTAAGAGCAAATACTAAATTCAGCTTATGTTTTTATATTGAAATTAAGCAAATCAAAATCGCCTTTTGTTTTCACTTTCAATGCATTTCTGTAGACAACAAGGTAAGAAATCTGTTGGGTCTATCTATATGCATTAGCTGCATATGATGGATGCCCAAATTCACTCGTTACACCTTTAACTTACGAAAGACTGACTGGTATCACGAAAAAAGAGATAACTAATGTCGAGTCGCACATTCCATCTGTCTATTGTGTTCTCCATTGTGTGCTGTACGCATCATTAGTTTCAGCACAATACCCAATAGCCTCATCTATAAGGGCACGGTTTATTCCGTTTATTTGTGCACAAGCTATGACACTAAGCTTTAGGGATTCCATTTTTTTATGACATCGACATTTCGGTTACTCTAGTCAATATCTATGGTCATTTACGCATGAAAATTTAAAATTTTCTCTAAGTCATAAGGTATTAAAGACCCTGCGAGTATCTTTGGTAGTTTCGGTGGTTATTTTAGGCCATCTTTTCATCGCCTCACTTTGGAAAATAATGTCAATGCTAGAGGATAAACACTATTGCTTTATCGATATATTTGATGCACTACTAATTGATTCGCTGTAATTTTGTCTCAAATTTAGGTGACCATAAATTACACATGTGAGGTTTTAGTTTTGAGGCCCCTTTTTACATATGAGGCTTTGCATTTGCCTATAACTCTAACCCTGACGTCGGTCTCCCGGGAGGAACTGAAGGAGTGAGGGAAGAGGGGAACAAGAAAAGTCGTAAATTCGGGTAGGATTCGAACCCAGGGCCCTTCGGGACCCAGCCCCATGACCCGGCCCAGCAAACACATAACATTTTCATAACATTTTTCAAAGGTTGGATTAATATTTTACGAAAAACATTGTTTGATAACGTTTGTGAAACATTATCAAAACGTTTTGCAATGTTTTTACGATGTTTTAAAAATGTTTGCTTAAAATGATTTTCGAAAACACATTGCCAATTAATTTGTAACTTTTTATCAAACATTCAGACAACATTTCTCAAACATTACTACAGAATATCGTAAGCTTTTGTCATAGAGATATTATCAGAACATTTTACTCTTAGATACAGTAAATGTTTTAGAGATGTTGCTGAAATTATTCTGCTGACATTTTTTCCTATGTTTTCAAAACGTTTTAAAAATGTTACCAAGATGTTGTTTTTATCTTGATGTTTTTGAAACATTTTGTAAATGTTATCAAATATGATATTGATATTGTTTTAAAAACACTGAACCGTACATTGTATGGATATCACCTTATGAACATGTTTTAATAATAACTTTTGATGATAATGTTTTCAAAATGTTTTCCAAACATTGTGCAAATGTTATTAAAACGTTCAGTTGAAAAAGTTAGGAAAACATTTTTATGATGTTAGGCAAACGGTTTTATGATATCAGGCAAACATATTTATGATGTTAGGCAAACATATTTTATGAAGTTAGGAAAACATTTTTATGATGTTAGGCAAACGTTTTTATGTTAGGCAAACATTTGAAAAAATATCATTATGCACGTCTATTATATGCATGTCTAAACCGCAGGCACACTAAAATACTAAAAAAAATAATAACAGCAACAAAAACAATAATAATATCTTGGTTATACACCAAATATATTGAAGGTTTGCTTTAGCAAAAGAAATACCAAAACGGATGCTTTATATATTTAGAATAACATAACAAGGTAGGTAAGTTGCCGTGGCTTAGTGGATACTGCAGTGGACTCTGACTCAAAAGGACAATGTTCGATTCCCGACAAGGTAAGTGATAAAATTTGCTCCTAGTATGTGACATGTGTTAAACATTCCTTGGCACATATACTAACAGATACTGAGTAACAGCAAAGAAGATGTTATTTTTTTCTCACGATAATTGTGAAAAGATGGACAGAGGACATGGATATGCGGCATACAACTGACAGACATTTATTTCGCCAAGAACATCAACAAGTATGGCTAACAAGAAAATATTACAATATTCAAGTATCAAGAATTCAAGATGCAGCCAATTACAACACAGGTTTACTACTTCAATTGCTTGGCCAAATTGCTTACTTCAACACTTGCAATGAACTCCTTTGAGACCACCATTAAATTATTTATATATAGAAATGTAGCCAAATGCCACATTAGAGCCGCACTAATTGTTCTGAACGAGTTCTTTTTGGCATAACTGGTCCAAAATATTAATACCACCAATGTGGTCACTATAAACTTAGTGAAAGCCATTGAACACTTTAGATATATAACTGCGGTCAAACGCTACACCTGCCTAATCAATACAATGTAATGGCAATGCCATTACAACAAGAACAAGAGCCTAAGGGGGAGAGAGGGAGTAGCACCTACAAGACAGCACCAC
>JAMKCH010014835.1:0-22666 GCA_023653785.1 Ophioderma brevispina | reverse complement strand
TTATCAGAATAGAACTGAAAAACGTTTAGTTCATTGGCTAGGAGTGTTAGATTTAAGGTTAGGGTTAAAATTCACAGTCATGGCATAGGTTTGGAACAGAGTGCATTTTGAACAATCTCAGAACGCAATGCTATGTGCCTATACTGTACAAAACACATCAGTACTTAGGGATAAAAAGTGTTCAGGAAGTTTAAGAAGTACAAGATATTTCATGATCATGCTTAAAATTCTGTACGTACTAGCACCTTGTGGGGTAGAATGATTGTAGAAGTCATGGTTTTTATGTGTTAAGAATAGGATTTTTGTGGGATCACATTACCTTGTGGTTTAATTCCCCAAAACTGGTGCACTGTGGGATTGACTCAATACACCCTCTGTGTTTGGTGCATCAAAAACAGACAAAACATGATGTACACATAAGACAACATTTTCAGCTAAAAATTTGAGGCTTTTTGCGAGTTACCTTTTAAGTGAATGTAAGGTGTGTGAACCTATAAACTCAAAATTTCATTTCTACTCACAAGAGTGTTAACCACAGCTTACCTTTCTCTCCTACACAAATCATGTTTGGCAATTTTTGTGCAAACCTCCTTGTTCACTTTATCGTCAAAAAGCGGCACACCAAAGTACAAGTTAAGCAACACCCAGTCCGCCTCCATCTCCCTCTGCACTATCCCAGTCCGGAAACTATTACCGTCACCCATCGGTGACGTGACCGGCAATGACAACGAATCCTTAGCAATCGTCTTGACGTCATCACCACACCCTTCATGAGGGCCACTTGCAGCTTCCTCCGCTAGACTGCCCTGGGATACAGACTCTGTCACAGCCACATCTTCTTTGATGTCCGCTAAAGGGGTTCCCTCGTGCCGTGCCAGGATGTTATTGGGCAACAGTCTTGGGTCTGTCTTGCCGGTTTTGATCAGGGTGATGTATCCGCAGCTGTGTTGGAGGTCTAGGTGTTGGGCTAGTTTCTTGACGGTACTGTGCAGATGCATGTTGGTGCGGGTAAACTTGCCTGTGGATACAACAGACCAACCTGGCAGTGGTTGATAGGGCAACGAAACGATATGTTACTAACACTACCACCACGCCACAACCACAACAGGAGTGCATTTATCTTCCACGAGTCAGTAACGTCATCTCAGTCAAGCAGGTATTTTGCGTGCGAATCTAAGTACCGGCTTTAAACGCGCACGTGTATGCACCAGCACTTTCAATCAACATTCACGATTTAATGCTGCGGCCACTGAATAACGCACTGACTCGAGGACTGTAAATGCACTATAGCTGCTTGCGTACTTCCAATGCCGGGACTGAATGTTAACTAGCTATTTGTTTGAATAAACCCTACATCCACTTTTTCACAACTGTCTTTTCTGATTCTAGGTAGGTAGTCAACGATAACACAAATTAAAGGGATAAGCAGCGATTTGCTGATGCGAAACATTAAAAAAATCATCAAAATTTTATATTTTGGTATTTTTGTTACTGGCATAGATGTGCTAACATAACCTGCAAGTGTTTGCTGGATTAACTTCATTTTTTCACTATTTGGTGGTTTTTGTTCCTACAATAAAGTAGTTATATGGAAATGTACATACCGGTAGTTATCTTTGATTTATAAGCTAAAAAATGCATTTCCACATTTTTTATTCGCTTGCATTATCGCTGCTCATCGCTTTAAAAACAAAATTCTAAGTTCATGCAGATAAATGTTTAACATCTTAATCCTAGTATGGGAATAGGAGTTTTATCTCACATTCAGCTTAGAAACAATGTTCTTCTTTTTTGTCATGATTCTGTTCCATGGAAATGAATGTAACTGCATAGAAATCAAAATAAGGATACTCTTTTTTTGCCACATCTCTGCTCTAATTTCTTTACAGTTTACATCATTTTTCTGTGAGTGGTCATGAGAAAAGTTTCTAACAAAAGCTATTATAACAGTAAATGATTTACACTGTTGATCACATAAAATAGATGCCCCTTGCCGCACTGTAGACCAAATGTTGCCAGATTACCATGTGATTACCATGGTGATAGCCATGTGTAACCCATGTAATGTGAGGGTCATGTATTATCCACTGAATGTGTAACCCAGGCTAAAGAAAAAATAAAACAAACAAACAAACAGGATGCACATTGTTAATAAGCTAAATGTAACCCTTTTGCCATACATAATAACCATGTAGAACCCATTTGATGTCCACATGGTACCCATGTGCAACCCATGTAATCTGCAGGTCATAGAAAACAAATGTATATTGTTGGTCAGTTGAATACACCCTTTCCCACATTCCAGTTTTGGATTGTTAGGTGCACTCAAACAACGGCCATCGATCATCAAGGCAGCTACACACATGCCTCACTACTCCCTCTCACTAAGAATTGAAAACAGACTCCTTTAGTTGACTAGTTTAGATACATCACCAAACTAATGCTCGAGACCTCTTTGTAGAGCTTACATGCTATCAGTGCAAACTTGAATATATTATAAGGCTGTCGATTTCTGTTTGTCTAAACGTTTAAATGGAAAATTTTTGACCGTTTAAACGGACGGCTAGCGAGATATTTACCTCACTGCCAGTCTGCATCAAAAGACAGGCTAGCCCTATCAGAATTGCCCAGTAGCTTTGCTTTGTATGTAGTCATACTTCATCTATTAAAGTTACTAACTTAATACAAGGAGTCAATTTTATTTATTGCAATAAATAATCAACACATTTTAAGTAAGATGTTATCGAAAAGTTGACTTTCACAATAAAGTTTCACCACATCGGTTAATGTGCATGTTGATGTCGGGATCGTAACCACGTTCTGATTGGTACTTCGGCAAGCCTGTGACCCGGAGGAAGTAACAGTGGCCAATGCATTGCTGGCCTCACCATGCTTTTGGAATCTTAGTGAAGTGGCCGAACTACTCCTGCGAATACTCCAAAATTGTGCCCGATTTCTAAATTTGAGATGTTTTTGACTGTTATTTGACATCAAAAATTGTGACAGATGGTACTTTATAAAGACTTTTTGTACTCATTTTGCAATTAGTGATGGAAAATGTGGCTTTCTTATTGAATTTTGCAAACTTTTGGTATGAATGTAAGCTTCCCGTTTTAACCATTTTGCAAATTCCCATCGTTTAAACGGGTGGCTGGGTTGTTTAAACATTTAGAATCGACAGCTGAATGTATTACTATAGTTGATTTTACATTACCTCTAGTCAATGACGTTAGTGTTGTAATGCAACATTCGTAGCATTAGATTCAAAGAACGTCAGGTACGCACGCAAGCAAGGTGGATGCACACAAAAACAGCTGCTAAAAAGCATGACATCACTGACAAGAGGAAGGTAAACGCAGCACTCGCATAGTACCTCAACTCTACTCCTCATAAACGTGCATTTTTTTAAAGGAACTAAACACAGCCCATACAAAAGATTGGAACAATCGACAATGACAAAAATATGGAAAAACAAACACAAGATGACAAGGCTGCCCGGCTTGTGGAAGGCCAAACCCTAGGCCTCATTTTTTCTAATAACATAAATGTGTTCAACATAAACAACAGGTAACGGTAACAGACTTTGTTTTTTTACTCTTTCCAAGCCAAACCAATTACATTTCTGCCCATTCAATACAGGTACCTTACTTTTTCTTCCATTATTGAGTGGAAAAGGGACAAGGCTGTCTGACCATCAGTGAACAGACCGTGGCCCTGTGGGATAATAAAAGAGTTGAGGAGCATCATATTGAACTATTCTGAGAATTAACAGACTTTGCATTTAACATGAATTTATCTTGGCAACAACATTAGATAGCACAATATTGACTAAATTAAAGAACCTAATTCCTAAAGTGCAACACGAGATTTCAAGTCATGCATATTTTCTGTGATATGCATTGGATTTCATATAGATTAGACACTCATACAGCCTGTCTCAAAAGACTAGCACAACCAAAACCATTTTTTTTCAATCGTATAATCGCATCTATGTAGGGCAGTCGTTTTGTACAATCACATTAAAGATGAAAGATCAGGCTTTCCAGATTTTTTGTTTCATCTCATTTGCTGGTTTCAATCGAGATATAACTCCAATTTTTACTGTCAGAACATAACAATCGAGTTTGTGCCACTTTTGGTTGGATTGAACATTGAAAGAATTAGTTACAACTCAAGTTAGTCACCTTGAACAATAGAAATTCTTTACACAGGGAATATTTTAACTCTTCCTAAAGAACCTCGCAAAGATACGAAAACAGTTACGTAGTGTTGGAAGTGGATGATCAATAGTCTGGATTAAGATAAGTGAATACCATTCGACAGACGGGTGTTTTGTTAGAAGAGACCATGAGCGTACAGCAATCTGGAGAGAGTGTGTTTGAATGGTCTTAAGTATCAGAAATTTCAAAGTCCCGACCAAGTACTCGGATACTTTGCACCTTCCAAATTCAAATTTTGTATTTGTTTGTAATTATTTAATACTTTGCTTGTAAAAAAGTGCAAATATTTTTAAATCCATTTCTTTCTTTGGATAGGGAGTGTTTATTTTGGTTGCAATACATTTCTTCTGCATGATTTTAACAGATCCCCAAATTTTGTAATAATTCAAAGCTGCCTTCATTGACGTGCAAATAAATTATGGTCTTGTTTTTATTTCTAGGAACTAAGATATTATCAGTGAACTGTATTATGTTATATTAACTTATTAACACGTTGTGCCGATAAAGCTAGACTTCCTTTGTTTAACATTAATCTGTGTATTGTTTCTTTTGTGTCAAGTTGCAATCTTTTGTGAATAACGGTTGAAAAAAATTTATTTACACATAAGTTAATTCACACTTGAAACAATATGAAATTCTTTAAAAAGGGATTATCTTCATAAAGAACTCTAAAAGATACGAAAACAGGTTTACGTATGGTGGAATTATGATCGTAAGTTCTGGATTAAGCTAAGTGAATACCATTCGACATACTTTTTTGTTAGAAAGAACCCTGAGCGTACAGCAATCTGGAAGAGATGTTTTTATGGTCTTGGAAGTACAGGAATGCAAATCCCGACCAATACTCTGACTACTTTGCTTCCAATGCAAATTTTTTATTGACTTCACAATTAAGTAAATGCACAAAAATAGTGAAATTATTTTAAATCATGTATTTTTTTTTTTTTTTTTTTTTTTTTTTTTAATATAAGTTTCTTTATTTTACTTTTTAGCAGATAACAATTTGTAATAAATTCAAAGCTCAAATTTCATTGAGTGCAAATAAATGATGTGTCTTGTTCTTTTATGAAAGAAGATAATTTATAATTGAACTGATTATGTTATATTAACTATTAAAACTTGTGTAGAGGTTAAAGCTAGACTTCCTTTGTTTACATTAATCTGTGTATTGTTCTTTTGTCAAGTTGCAATCTTTTGGAAGCTTCCAAAGAAGCATGGCCTAAATGGGGCAAAACAAAATTATGCCCAGTGCATAAAGTGGCCCAAATCGAGTTTGGTATATCGCACTAAAATTGTTATATTTCTGGATTGACAAAAGGAAAAATAAGATGAAAACAAAACAACATGGAAAGCCTGGTCTTTGTTCTTAATATTAGGCCAATAAGATTGACTATTTGGAAATTTCAGTGAACAATTTTTTTTCTGATTGTACTATTTGTTTTGAGACAGTGGCTGTAGATCCCTATACTTAAGGGCAGTGTCAACCCTGGTGCTTTGTTTTTACCGAATTTTGAATTTTTGCACATTTTAACAACATCAAAACTGTGTCTATAGTTACCAAAAAAGGGATCCACTGCAGACAATCTGAGATGTATTTTTGCCGATTAAAACAGTATTCGACCATTTAAAGTCACAAAAAAAAACTGCTTGGTTTAAACGTTTTTGGGGACTGGAATTTAAGCACCTTTCACGCCGTCAGGCGTAAGGCGCACCATCGCGTCGCGCGGTGAATTTTGCTGCGTAATGAAGCGTATGCGTGTTTTAATGTACTTTGCGCGAACGCATCTTGGAAAAACGAAAAACATAATTTGAAAATGTAAACAAAAGCACTAATTAGACAGATGAAATTTCAATTTATACTAATTCCGGAGTAGAGACAAACTGTGTTTGATCAATACGTGATAAAGATGTATTTCATCACTTACACAACATAGTCAATGTTCAAGTTCAAAAGATTAAAGTTATTTGAGAAAAGAGAAAGCTTGAAATGGCGTGGAAAAAGTCACTTTTTTACTAAAACGGATTTTCTCAATGTTTCAATTTTCGCAAAATTGGAACTTTTCAGAAATCACTCCAAAAAATACCGAAGTGAAAGGTAAGGTTTAACTTTTTCCTACGATTGCAATCGGTCTTCTCTAGGAGGTTTTCATTTTTAATTTTTCGATTTCTAACTATAAAGATATTGTCATAAATACTCAAATTTAGGAAAAAGAAAGTAAAAATCACAATTTTGACATTTTTCCTTATATTTCGAAAAGTACGCTCTATTTTAAAAAAAATGAAAAAAACCGTTCCTAGACAAATTTGTCTAGGGATGTTTCTAAAAAATAACATAAGAACTCATGAACAAAATTATAATTGTTTTTGGTTTGTTTTTGCTTATGCTGTCTGAAAATTTTTGGGGCCCCAAAAATCGTGTTTTTTAGTATTTTCATCCAAATACGGAAAGTTTTACATTATTGATTGCCATCATCGGGTTTCATGTCCAATTTTCTTTCTAGAAAGGGTATAACTTTTTCAACAATAATCAAATATTTGCAAAAGTTACAACCAAAATAGATCCTCGGAAACTCAAGGTTCACAATGCCCTTAATTGCTACAGAAATAACTAAACTGAAAACAAAAGGTGATTCCTAGTATGGCACGTTACACTGTGCACAAGTTCTGCATGAAAAACAAAAAAATCTGATTCATCTTAACTTGGGAATTAAGCATTTTAGGCGACTTATTTTACTTCTTCAGGTTGACTATTTTTAACTACTACACAACAAAAAAATATATTTAAAAATCTCGAGTCGGCTTTAAGATCAGAAATAAAAAGGAATTGTTTAGGCCAAAGAAAAAAGAAGTTTGAGCTCATCTCATAGGACTATGTGACAAAAGCGAGTGGGTAGTGAGATAAACACTTGGACCTGCGGGCATCTTCAATTTCTCATAGCCATTTTAAAGTGCATACTTTATTCATATAAGTATAAAGCTGCTTGTCAAGGAGAGAATGAGGGTTTTGGGCCTGCATAGCTAAAACATGATGCAGGGTGACGATACTAACTCATGATGAGAAAGTACTGAATCATACAGGAATCAAGACGCGAGTGTGCAGGGCATCAATTTAGTCAGCAATGCATTGGATGTAGCTTACCACACCAGGTCTGACCCCATGTGGTACTCAATAGCCTATCAAAGCTGTAAAACAACAAAAGCCACTGTGAGTAAAAGAAAGAGGACCTCTTCGGGTAGAATTTCGTAAGGAGCGTGCGAGGCCAAGTGGACTCTCGCATTATATTTTTGCACGAGTCCATGGACTCGCACAAATTAGTGTAGTAGGCCCCTACGGTTTGCAGGAGTCCCAAAATTGGCTTAAAATAGTACTAGAAATGGTCATTTCCAATCACTGCATCGTTCACAAACTTAGAATTGATTGATCGAATAATTGGAAAGGTCTCTTTCAGAAAATAATCGCTGTTTGCGGGTGTTGAAGTTTACCGGCTGCGTGATGTGAGTTGATTATCTATGCATGTACGATGTTTCTAAGAGAGTCCACAGGACTCGCACTGTATCAATTTGGCGGTCTTTGCATGTCGTCGATCGCGGAATTGAGCAAAAATTTGCTTACAAATGGCCTCTTTCCATGTACAACAATATGAACAATGTGAGTGACGCCGGCAACTTGAACCACTTGGATGACAATTTAAATCATTACCAACGACAGAATATACGGTAGAGGATTCACCACAAATGGCGTAACCAAATCGAGGTGCCCAAAAAGTATTATAATGAGCATACCGCAACGTCATTACCTAGTTTGGCACCACCCATTTGAGTTACGTGAGTACATTTGGAAAGTCCTTATTGATACTTGAGACACACGAGTACACTTTCACTCCGTCTTCATTGTATTTAGGCAAGTAAAAAAATCAACTGATGGCCAAGGCTATCTCATTATGGCTCAAATATCTCTTTCCTAAGCAAAAATAACAGGGGTCATCGGGACTTTTTGTGCATTTTAGGGATGCAAGAAATCTTTTTAGAGGATGTTAACTTCCATTGATTGGTTTTCCTATTAATTACTGCAGAAAAAATCGGCCGATCAAACATTGGAACCACTGGGGAAAGTTGCGCAACACTGGTAACATATCGCGGGACGCACAGATTTTTATATGCGTGTGCTTGCGCAACAACAGTGACGGGACCAATAAAGTGCTTGCGCAACAACAACCACAGCGCGCTGAGTGTGAGAGAGAAATCGGATAAGGACTTTGGCTATTCCATAATACACGCGACTCACTTCTTCCTCTTATATTAGTCTCTGACATTACTGAATAGATGAGCTACCCTCAATAATGTGAAGCAAAGAGGTTATAAGTGCATCGCTGCATGTGATACAAACTGTGTGTTAAGGGGTGTGAGAGGCCTTGGACAAAAAAAGAGGATGGAAGGAAACAGGGAAAAAAGAGGGAAAATGCCAAAAATGGCTGATGAAAAATCAAAGAAAAAGCTACAATTTCGGCACTAACAACATTTCAAAAAAGAGGAAGGGGGAAATCCTCTTAAAACGGGAAAATTTTCACACCCGTGGTTGTTGCCTTGTATAGGATGACTCTTCTGAAATTTATCCAGGGGGGGTAGGACCATGCCAACCTAACAGCAACAGCAAATCAAAACGGCATCAAACTACCGGGGGATTAAGTCTGTTTCAAAAGAATAAATGTAGGAGGGAGCTCTGACGCATAGCGAAGGTACACACAGATTGACTAAAGACAGGCCTGGTCACAATATTTAAATCTAAATGACGTTATTGGAAATTACACTATTGAACGGGGTTAATCACTAACCCCGACGGATTTTGAAGTCCAATACTTTTTCTTAATTTATAAGGAAGTTACTAAGATATTCCTTCCCTTGAACCAAAGGTTTTGATGTTTTAAGGTCACTGGGACCGAGACTGCCATAGTAATGCACGTAGCAGTTCCCCAAATTACCGTTTGGAATCCCCCCCCAGGCCCAAATTCGAGCAGATCGTGTCCTACCCCCCGAACTTTATCTTTCCTTGAGACAGTGGCTCTTTAATTGTTCTTTCAGCATTCAACCTGAAGAAACCAATTCAAAAGCCACTGCTAAAGACTTAGCATACTAGTATGTTTGATAGAATGTCAGGAAATGGCACAAGTTTTATTACACTTATGACCTGCTTGCATTCCCAGATGACAATACGTTTTGTTGTGGTTTCAAATAACACAATATATGTTGCATAAGGACATAGAACCATCAGTGGTTTTTTTTCTTTCAATATTAATTTTTTTTACAATTAAAAACTGACAAGATCAAGAGTTTGCAGGGTTAAGAAATACCTCCCGACTCCCTCCCAATCATTCCCCCCCCCGTTCTGTTTCCATTCTCCGCAACTCGCTTCCCCCCTTTGAGTCCCTCTCCCGTATTACGTACATTAATGATTTAAATTTAAACTTAGCTATTACTCACAAACAAACAGAAATGTCTGCCCTGAGGCTACGGTAAAATTGCCAGAGGGTGTTTTGAACCAATACCATAATTGCAATGCACGTCCTTGTACTGTACTAGTACTAAAACTGCAGTCTTAGGGATTAAAAAAGTGTTCCAAAAGTTTAGGAAACCACATGATGTTCACAATCATGTAAAAAGGCCTAAGACTAACGCTTTGTGGGCAACATAAGCGCACATAAAAGTCGTGTTTTTTATGGTTGAGGAATAGGAATTTTTGTGCGCAATCAATGACCTATGAGGTGAAATTTCCAAAAAACTGGTCCATTGTGGGATGACTCAATAAACCCCCTGGGTAAATTCTTAGAGCTTATAATTGGACAACCAATGATATAGATTTTAGTCATTTTAATCTGCCTATAATTTTAGTAGATAGAGCAAGATTCCTCCATAGGAAAATTTGAAATGAAACATTAATCGCAATTACCGTTTTCCCTCGACATATTGGCATCACCTGCTGTCAAGATTTGCAAATGGAGACCCAAAGTATTACTATTGGCCCTCTGGATGGATGAATTGGATTTTACATATTTCACACACATAGATTTACACACACACATACTTACAAAAGCTACATTGTGGGGTTTTGCTAAAAAATCTCTTAAAGTCACTTTTTCTATTTTTTTCTTAATAAAACACTCTTTTATTACCATATAGTAACAAATTTTGCTACTATTAGTAACAATTTTTTTCTCTTAAAAAGACACTTTTTAGACATTTTTAAAGAATTTTTTCAATTTTTTACAACTCATTTTTCTTAGCCAAGAGGATTGCACCACAGGCCTATGAAGTTACTAAACTAGAAAAATCCTCTTTTCTACTCTTTTACGGAATAAACCTAAATGCTAGATTCCAGTTTATTCAGTTATAAGACAAATAATAACATAGTAACTCTAGTAAAAAAACCCACAACATCAAACCAGAACAACCACGCAACGTCAAATAACCCCACAACGTATCATTTCTACCTACAAATAACCCCACCACGTCACTCTAGTAAGTACACACCCACAAGTGCATGTGCATGTACACACACAAACTATCAAAGTAAACTATGTGTTGATCTACAAATCGATGGTTGACAAACAGAAGGACGTAACTCAGCACTGAAAGAAATATTAAAAGAATTTCTTAAATTCTGCTGTAATACTGCTTTTGAGAATGTGATGTTTAATATTTTCTACTATGCAAATCTATTCATTACTCAAAATGTAAACATCTCAACGCTCATATATGTGATGTGATCTGGGAAAACCCGCCACATGTCGCACAGGACAGTTTTGAAAAAATAAAGAAAATAGCTTAAAATCTGTTATATTGTACTTTATTTTTTGTCAGATTGTATAAGGCATAACTTTTGACGTGTGTATTAAAGAAGAAAGAAGTAAACAGTTATGGAAACTTAATATTTCAAACTGCAGTGATAGTAAACACTCAAAATATAAATTTCGCACCATGTGGCGGGTTTTCCCAGATCGCATCACATATGGTAATGTAAGCAAACATTATATAATATTTAGTAAACAAAGAACAATTTTTTATTATGAACAGCAGAATTAAAGAAATTCCTTAATATTTCTTTCAGTGCTGAGTTTCGTCCTTCTGATTGTCAACCCTCGAAATATACTCTGTCCAGCTCGAAGTATGAAGTAGAGACACAGGCGTATACATTGTACTGACTTTCAGTGCGCGTGTAGGCAAAGCACAAATGCACTGCAACTGAAAAGCGGCACTGGGTATACGTGCGCATCATTACTTTATACTTCAGACAAGACAAAGTATAGATGGCATAAAAACTACTGTCTAAGTGGAAATTTTCGCGAGGTTTTTATTTGCGCGAATTTCGTGAGTGAACATAAAAACACGAAAATAAAAACTCGCAAAATTAACTTTTTCCAATAGATTTGTATTGCACTTATGTCAATACCGTGCAATTAAATTCTCGCGCATTTGGCCAAACTGTTAAAATCGCGAAAATATCTGTACGCGGAAATTTCCACTTATACAGTACTTGACCTACCTGGAACATTGGAGGCAGGTATCTTAACCTTGTTCCTTTGACTAGTAGTAAGGTGGGTGGGCCACTACCCACTAGATTATACAGGTACAACTTAAACCACACCGAATTCACCTGAAATAAAACAAAAATACAGCAAGTAAACTTGCGTGATCCCCCTGGCAAGATGGCAGTGTACACAAGGTGGTTAGTTGGCACAGTTGACCTTTGACCTTGGTATGTGACCTTTGACCTCAACAACATATGAAGGAACCCGTATTGCACCTTCGACCCAAGTTAGGTTGTAATCGGACTTCAACTTTTCAAAGACGACCAGAAAAACAAAAACTAACCAAACTGGAACATGACCTCTGTTGACCTTTGACCTTGGTCCATGACCTTTGACATCATCCACATATGAAGGAACCCCTATTACACATTCACCCCAAGTCTGGTTTAAATCGGACTTGAACTTTTCGAAGGAGACGCGAAAAACGAAAACCTACACCAAACTGGAACACACATACACACACATACATACATACATACACATACATACGGACATGCGCACCCTCGCAATATCCCCCTCTGCTTTTCAAGCCAGGGGGATAAAAATGAAGTATCATACGTAAGGGGACGGACCTGTGGACACAGGAACAGAGTGCCCATCTCTCTTTTGAAGCAATTGGGCCAGACTCCACCATTATAATATTGCTGTAGGGCGATTGCTACACCTCCTCTACAGCGAGTCTGTTACTTTCACAGCATTGAATAATGCCGATACTCATTTATACACCAGGGTGGAGAGGAGTAGTTGAGGTAAAGCGCCTTTATGAAACAATTCATAGCAAAGAACAAATTTATCCTAACTTTTTTTATGGTACTTTTCATGATGCAAGATAAGAATTTTTTGGAACAAATTTTCTACAATGGACATCCAAACAGTACAGCACTTTTATAACTGGCCCTATTCATGCTGGTGAGTTTTATCCTTAGAATGTGCTTTACAATCAACATTGGAACTTTTTTGTTGATAAGGCAATGCAAGAATATCCCCATCCTTGACTGCCCCTATGCTTTTAGTTATCTCAAGTTAACCTAAGCTACTTGCTCATTAGATTTTAATCTGCAAGAAACTGAAGTTCTTTCATTTCTCTCCATAAACAGACAGTAATTACAACACAGTGACCTCTGGGTTACTGTAAAGAAACAAACCCTTGCCCATAACACAAAAAACACATCAGAATCAACTGAAATTTGGAAAATAAGCTGTTATCCAAGATTATCTTTTGAACAATATGCAATAAAAAGGTGATGATATTATTAAAGTGCACCTTTACCATGTAAATGTTCCCTGGTATTGAAGGTGCTTGTTCCAATTTGTGTCTATTGTGTTCTCTACTTGATAAAAAGACTGGCACTTGCACATACGCCCCATCAAGTACTGTGGGAAACAAACTTGCGGTTTGATGGTAGAAGCAATAATGCGCATTGCAAAGCCCTATTCAATGCTGTGCTAATATTGATGGTTAACCATAAATTCGGCAGTTTTTTGTTTATATCTTTGCAATGAAATGGATTTGATGGCTCAAATTTCAGGACGACAATGAGAAAAATTGAAACTACTTTGGGGTAAATCGAGGAGGAGGTCCCAAAGACGATTGGAACATGCACCTTTAATATCAGACATTTTGTTTAGATTTCACCTACCTCTGGTATGGCCGGCCCTATGTGTTGCGGTATGCAGCTACTCACAGGACGAATTTCATGACTCAATGGCGCCATGGAAACAAGCAACCTATGGATGTAAACAACATGATTCACAGCAAAATTGGAAACATAATCACCAGAGTACACCCACTATATTTGCTTTTAAATGCATATTCATGGCTATATGTATTCAAAGTGTACATGACATTCGGGTTCTTCTTCTTATCGTATCCAAACACAGTGGTTTTCAAATATGATCCAGCCAGAGATAGGTACAACGTCTGGCTGCTTCACTGAATTCTGCAAGGTCCTTGTTTGTACATTGTTGCTCCAACAGTGGGCAGACCAAGACCATTGTCTGTGGTGCTGTTCCACAACCACAGGTAGTGGCCTGATCTACTTCCAGGTAGCCCCACTTCTGCAAGGAGACCTTAGATTGGGTCATCCGTCTACAACATTAAAATAGCCTTCCAAAACATTATGGGAGGATTGCAACTTTGACCTCCTACATGTGCATTGTACTTGTTGTATTTCATGTTGTGATTATACCATTCTGTTTCAATTCACAAGGTAAACTAGAATTTCGCGGTTCTCGACTTTCACGCATGCTATGTTCAAAGAATATAAGCTGTGGGCCGCCCAGCATATCTTACAACTTGACCTCACATGACCTTTGACCTTGGCAAGTGACCTTTGACCTTGGCAAGTGACCTTGGCATGTGACATTTGACCTCATCCACAAATGAGGGATCCCATATTGCACCTATGACTCAAGTTTGAACTTCAACTTTTCAATGTAGGTCAATTTGACATTTTTAGCCTATTTTTCAACCTAAACTCACATGACCTTTGACCACATCAACCTATGAGGGATCTCATGGTGCACCTATGACTGACACAAGTTTGGTTCCAATTGAACTTCAACTTTTTCAATTGAGGTCAATTAAAAAAAATAATTTTAAAAAAACTTAATTTAAAAAAAAAATTAACAATTTAAAAAAAAACCTTAATTAAAAAAAAAATTAACAATTTAGTGATACACACACACACACATCCACACATACACACACACAACGGATTGCTAAGTGGTCCTGTCAGCTACAGCTGGCAGCCCACAAAAAAAAATGCCTATTTAGTACTGATTAGAGTTATATCAAAATGGGGTTAAGGGGGGACATGGTGTCAGTTTGCTTTTGAGAGATCAAATTTTATTTTTCTAAATTTCTGAATTCTCACAACTTTCAGGAGTATTTTACTTTTTATTTGGTGAAAATCGGACATTTCTTTCAAATGTTACGGTTGATCGGAGTGTACAGCATCACACAGAGAAAGACGATTTCTTATGTTTCGTATTGTTTTTCAAGCAGATTTACAGATTTGTTTTTAATTAAAAAAATAGTATTATTAATAGAATTGATAAATTTAGAATTAAAAAACAAAATTGCAATAATTAATTTAATAATTGATTAATTAACAATTAGACGCTTCTGGACCTTTATTGGCCTATATCTTTTTTTGCCATTTTTCGAAGGTTGCAAACTTGCTCCCCCCCACTTATCTCAAAAACGGTTTGACCTATTGACTTCAAATTTGGCACAAAACTAGTTTAGTGTACATACAATGAGAGGATTTTGTATCAGTTTTTGAGTTACATTGACTTTTGTATGCCACCAGAAGCAAAAATGGCGAGAGAAGTTTGAATGGTTTCCATGGCAACACGGAACATAAATTTGGTAAACGCTCTCATAGGATCACAGATCCTGGCCATAGTAATTGTTAAAGAATCAAACTATGTTCAAATAACTTTCTATTTTTGAGATAAATGGGGGGGGCAAAATTGTCATTTTGAATTTCTGATTTTCTTGGTGCTGTGACCTTTGACCCCTGCTAATTAGCATACCGGAGGTCGATATGATCCGAGATAAATATATTTGAAAAAGGCTCATCATACCGAACATTTTGGTTGTATTCAAAGAAACTATGTGCTGTGATTGCAATAAACATAATATTATATGAAAATGACGCCATGTCCCCCTTAAGCTTACAGCTTATGCTAGGACTACAAATATTATAGGGGGTTGAGTTTGGCTTGGGGTGTTTAAACACCTGTGTATTTACAGAAATCTATAAATCTAAATAACTCAACTCATATTTTCGTAGCACCTTGAACAAGGTGCTGGCTGTCCAGGGCTATGTAGACTCATCCAAATCGTAGCAAGTCTATACCTAAACCCCCACTGTACTGCTCAGGATCTGGATTATACTGTTGTTTGCCAAAGGCAAAGAGGAGCACAAACTGACTGGTCGTTTTATCTAATAAGTGAATATTTCTACACTAAAGGCCCCTATGCTGGGATGTGGTACACTGGTTATATGTGGGTACAGGGTGAATTTTTCGTAAGGCATAAAAATAAAAATTCTCCCCCCCATAAGGAACCACTTGTAAATAGATATTTGCTGAATACCTTTTTATTTCAATAAAGAAAAAGTTAGCTGCAACAGGGTGCATCCTGGTGAGTTTGAGATGGGTGCCCCCGGAGTCTCCACAAACAAAGGACAAGAAGAAAAAAAAAAGGGAAGGAAAAAAACGAAAAAGAAAAAGTACCACTTACCACTAAGGAGACGAAAGGTGTGTTGCACATCAAATTTCAGACTGCCTACTGTAGTGTTATGGCATGTCTTTTCAAGTTATTTGCACACGAAAACTGACTTCAAAAGAGTGCTTCTGAGAAGGGGGAGTCGCCATCTCCAGGAAAGATCAATAAATACATCTTGTCTACATGGAGGAACTGAGTAGTAATTAATTTCAAACAAATAGTAAATCGTATCTATATAAATATACCGTTCTGATGCTATCACTCGGAAAGGAAAGGGCATCACCTTTCGGACTACATATGCTATAGATAATATCTATCGCTCCTCTACCAACCCGGGCTTGATAGCCAGTGGTAAGAGCGTCGTGCTAGTAATACGGAGGTCGCCGGTTGAGAATGGCCAAGCGCAGGGGTTTTTTCAACCCAACCATTCGTGGTCATCTCCAGGAAAGATCAAGAAATATACAACATCTCCAAAGGTTCAAAAGTTCTATGGGCCAATTTTGTTTCACCTTTTCTCTTCAACTAGCCCAACCAATGGGCCAATTTAACTAAAATTTGTAATCGGATACTTTTGGCGATTGTTTCCCACATGCAGAGAAAAACATTTAACAATGTGAACCCCGACCCATAATTGGTGCACTCACCGTTAATCTATTACTCGCCAAATATGCAGTGACCAAATTGTGACAATTTACCAGAAGAGGCGTTTCAGAAAACTTCATTATTTAGACGATGGCAGCCAAGCCTCTTTCAATATAATTAACTTGTTTACTTGCCTAAATGCATCAAATAAGTTACAGTAATCCAGATACAAACCAACCAACACAATTTAAGCCCAGTTTGATATCATTCGGTCGTGGGCCTCAAGATTTTGCTTTTACACGTTAAACCAATGAAAACGTCTAAATTTAGGAGTTCTTCCCCCCCCCCCAATTAAAAAAACCAAAAATCTTTTAATTTTATTACAATTACACTACAACATTAATCACCTAAAATATAAAGTACAATACCTCAAGAAAAGTGATGGTGTTTTTCAGCGTGCCCGCATGCTCCAAGAATACCTCTGGGTATCCCCTATCTTCTACACGTGTCAGGTCCTGAACACACATAAATAACAGCGATTGGTAATCATGTTGGTTGGCTCGGTTTTCTGGTAAGTAGTAGTAGTATAAATCCAAAGTTTTACATCCGGTTTTGTCCCCGTGAGAAGGTGGCTGTATCATCTCACACTTGCAGCAACCGCCCTTACTCACCTCCTTCCACTTCACCATGATTCATGCAATCCTCCATCCTCCTCTTCTTCCCATTCTTTTGGATGTCCTCTCCTCAAACCATCCCACCTCAAACTCAAAAGCCCTTCTTCAAACATTCCCGTCATCCTTCCTCACAGTAGTACGTCCCACTTTGGAAAAGGGCTCTAGTTTCGAGTTAGGGTAGGTGGTCGAGTAGAAAAATGCCAATGGTACCAAGTGTGTTATGGGACTCTTTGTGGGATGTAGAAATCAGAAGTGGTGCAATTACTTTTTATGGGCCAAAATAAGGTCAAAATACCCAATTCGGTGAAAATCATAGAATGGTGATTTATTTAGGCCGACTTCATATTAAAATGTATTACTAATAAAATCCCCCCACTATATAGCTATGGATTCAAGAAAAAGTAATGTTGGAATCTGTGGTTAATTTTGACCCCATAAAGACCAAAAAGGGTCAAAATTGGCCCAAAGTACACTGTGTGAATTTGTGTGAATTTTTCAATTTAATTTAATGTAATAGTTTTTTAATTTTTCCACTATATTGCTGTTAGATTCAGACGAATTTTGAATGGTGGAATCTGGGGTTATTTTGACCCCAAAAAGGGCCCAAAATGGTCCAGTTGACCCAATAGGTAAAAAATCATAGAATGTGATTCCTTCTTCCATCTTAATTTTGAAATGTAACTTCATTTGTCCCACTATATAGCTAATCTTGGCATGGGGTTATTTTTTTACCCCAGACCAGGGCCAAAATGGGTCAATGGGCCAAATTAGGTAAAAATCATAGAATTGTGATTTATTTTTTTGACTTCATTGAAATTCTTTTAATTCCCCCACTATATGGCTGTAGATTCAAGAAGAATTTGAATGTTGGAATCGGGGGACAAAAAAGGGGTAAAAATTTGACACAAATATGGTAAAAATCATACCAATGGTGAGTTCATTTAGCCTCTTAATTTTAAAATATATAGTATTATATTTATTATTTTGCCCATAGCTGTAGAGATTGAAGAATTGAATGTAAACCCCAGAATTTGCCAAAAGTTAAAACGATGACCGTAAATGGATAAAACAGGAAGATGGTATTTGGTATGCATATGTTTCACTATTAAGGCAGTATTTCATTATCAATTGCCCATTTAAAACCTTTATTCACTTTTAAATCATTAGTAGACATACAAAATTGAGAAACTTTGGATAATAATGGTCAAAGTACACCTAATTTGGTCAAATATATTAACCAATTAATGCATGTTTACATATCTCTGTCCTT
This sequence comes from Ophioderma brevispina, assembly GCA_023653785.1. Lineage (NCBI taxonomy): Eukaryota > Metazoa > Echinodermata > Ophiuroidea > Amphilepidida > Ophiodermatidae > Ophioderma > Ophioderma brevispina. Next base: position 4,100 of record JAMKCH010014835.1, on the reverse strand, counting down.
GCTCCTGTCAATTGGTATAATTGCACAATATCATTCTGTACCATGGACGTGGGCTGACGCGCCCATTCCAAAAAGTCCCATAACCCCCCTAAAAGGCCAAAAATATATTCTTTTTATTTTTTTCTTTTTTTTTAAAAAGTCCACTTTTGCAGATTTCCCCCTTGTAATTTTGGGGGCGCCCCCCCAAATTTGCCCCTTTCCCCCAAAAATCCAATTTTATTAAAAAAAATGCCCCTCTCCTAATTTAAGTGTTCCTTTTAACTGACCTCGGCAATTAAAAACTTTGAAAGGATAAAAATGGTCCACCCAAATTAAGTCCAAATTTAACCCAATATGCCACAATAGGTTCAGTGTTTTTTCCTGAAACTAGGTAAACACAATTCGTAGGAGAGCACCATTGGGGTCTTTCAGAATGAAAGCTTTCCTAAAATGTTGTTAATCTGATCTTTTGGTTTATTTCTGCCTGAAATTATCACAACTGTTTTTTTTTTTAATTTTATTATTATTATCATGAAGTGCCCCTTTAACAACAGCAACTAAAATGCCTTCTACAGGCCTGTGTTGAAACATCTTACTGTATCGAGTGCGAAACATTTACAATGAAGGGGGAGCTGCAGGACGTTTTAAGTGCGACTTTATACCAGGCAACTCGATGCCATTTGAAAATATCTCCTGGAAAACCATCTACCGAATATCGGATCTATGGTGAAATACCTCCTATTACCACAATTGTGGCACAGAATAGAGCACAGTTCGGTGGGCATTGCTTTCAAGTCAAGAACCGGATTATATCAGATCTTTATTCTGTGGAGTCTTCCATGTCCAAGTAGGGGTAGCAGATCACTTACCTACTCTGATATGCTATGCAGCAGAGATACCAGCTTTACTTTGAAGTGGGAGCAGCAATACATGATAAAGACGTATTGCAAAGACGTACGCCACAGATTTCGACAAAAGTCAAAAGATGATGATGATATTGTCCACCTTTGCCAACATGACAATCGTTTTGTCAATTGATGCAAATCTATGTGGTTGCCAGCTGACAAAAAGTGCAAACATTTGTCTATTCCAGTTGCTTCTCAAAAGATTAACTTCCATAGTATAATTGCCCAATTGATAGCTTTTAATTCACATTCTTTTGGGGTCTATTTTGACCTCTTTTTGGCCCTCTCTAGGGTCAATTTTGGAGTCAAATTGATTAAAGATCCACTCTCTAAGGCCAAGTAAGAAAACAAACCAGTTGGTCGTCCCCGCCCGCTCCGAATTTGGACGCCGCACCGATTTTGTTATTTCTTATTTTTTAAAAAAAAAGCAACAACACCACCAAAAAGAAGGCTTAAAAGGGGGAATATGAAGTTAACAAAAATATGGGAGCACTATTGAACTCTCATACCTATTTTAAAGAGTATCCTTCATTTTGTTGAGCAATTTCTTCAACCTTCTGTATACATACTATTCTTTAAGAACGCGAACGCAATCTTCAAATATATCATGGTGGTCATCTAGACATGGCGGCCATATTGAAAAAAAAATAATAAAATAAAAAAAATACAGGCCCCTCACCAACTTTTTTCAAAAGTCCGGGCGATCAACTGTTTTATTTTGTTACTTGGCCTTAAATAGCCTTGTCCCCGGGATCACAGAAGTGATCAGAATATAATCTTTGGTGTATGTGGAAAAGGTACTATTGTCTCATTTAATCGGGAATCGTAGGAGTTAACATATTTAACTTGATTTTATTAGATATAACTTAAATAGAATTTATTATTTATACAGAATCTAGGAGGCTCATAAAATCCCGTTTTTAGCCCGATATCAAACTGGTGAAATGAAACGGGCAAGATATTTAACTGATGGGAATTGGAGTCAGGCGATTCAATCAAGAGTGAAAAACTATTACATTGGGGGTGTATTCTTGACCCAAAATGTCAAAAAATTGTTTATTTCTACTACCAATTTTTTAAGAGAATGAGGTTTCATTTAGAAGGCTTAAATGCATACAAGTGGAATGATTACCTGGCCCGTTTTAACTTTTTGATCATATTTTATATTTTGGGTCAAGTTGACCTTTTGCCTTTTGTGTCAATTTTGACCCCAGATAGATTTCAACATTCAAATTCTCTTGAATCTACTGCTTATTTAGAGTGGAAAAAATTTAAATACTCCGCATTTTAATATAAAGTTGGAATTATAAGGAATCACCATTCTATGATTGTTACATTATTTGGGTCAATTTTAAAGGCCCTTTTTCACCCTTTCTGGAGTTAAATTTGACGCTAGATTCCAACATTCCATTTCTTCGGGAATCTTCTGCTATAGATTGGGATACAAATGAAAAACTTACTAGTTTAAGAATGGATAATAAGTAGGATTAATTTCTATGATGTTTACTCATTTGGGTCAATTTTGACGCTTTTGGCCTTATGGGAAAATGAGTAGATGCCCCAGTTTCCAACATTCAAATTCTCCTTAAATCTACCCGGCTATACAGTGGGGGAAATTAAATACTATTACGCATAAATGACAGTTGGAAGCACCATTATAGATTGTTACCTTATTTGGGTCATTTTGACCCCGTTTGAGTCCTTTCTGGGGTCAAATATAACCCCAGATTCAACATTCAAATTCTCTTGAATCTACAGCCTATATAGTGGGGGGAAAATTACATACATAACATTAATTATGAAGTTGGAATCACCATTCTATGATTTTTACCTATTTGGGTCCAAATTTTGACCTTTTTTGGTCCTTTCTGGGGTCAAAATAACCCCAGATCCAACATTCAAATTCTTCTTGATCTACAGCTATAGGTGGGGAAATAAATACTATTACATTAATATGCAGTTGGATCACATTCTAGATTTTACCTAATTTGGGTCAATTGACCCTTTTTTGGCCCATAAAAAAAAATTGCACACTTCTGATTTCTACATCCACCAGGCGATGAATCCCAATATGTTACCTAACATATGTGGTAGCATTGAAATTTTTCTACTCTTTCACCTACCCTTGGTGCCCAAAACTGTATGGGATGACGTACTAAGTGCGGGGCCCCCCTACCAACGTACACTATTCGCCTTCGTTCAAATGGTAATTCTTTCTTCCAAAACCCACACATCTGCATTAAGTCCTCAATCTTCATCCGATTCCATCAACTACACCACACATCGCTCTCATAGTCTCTCTCTGGCCTCCTCAGAAGTAGTTGAGTTAAGTTAACCAAAGTTTTAAATCCGGTTTTGGTCTAAGCTAAACGGGGGTGGCCGGATTCCACCTAACACTCAGCAATAATGTCAGTGTATGAAGATTTATTGAAGCAAAAGATAATTGACGGGATGCCCTTCCTGAAGTCAATCCACGTTTTTGGCAGTGGGTCTAGCCTTTAGGCAACCATGCCAAAATGCAGGGACAGCATGTGTTGGATGCCGCCATTAGCTCTCCAGAGCTGATGCCCACTTATAGTAGATCTCTTTTGTCATTCTAACCAGGGTAACCAGCTACTGAATGGATTTGCAGTATCATAGTAGCAAATTGAATCCTCAGTAAACTAATACAATGGCAAACTTACCCTATCCAATTCCATAAGAAAACTTTCCAACGATTCATCAGATAATTTGACTACTTCAAAACAGGTCACCGCATGGGCTCTTTTAACCTGGAATTGAAAGTAAATAAAACAATTTTCAGTGGGCATATTCAGAATCATTTAGTCACTTGGAAGGCTGAGAACTGAACATAAAAAAAACTGGTATTATGAAAGGAGTCTCACGTTAGACCTGGTTTAAACCAGGTTAGTCCTACACGAGTGGACCTTTTTTTCCCCTTGCAAAATACTGTGGAAAGTATAGAATGAAAAAAGTGAGAGAAAATTCTTGTGGATGGGCCATTTCGGCTATCCATGAGGAATTTAAATCACCATACACAGAACATTTTAGCGTATGTTGAACGGAAAAAAATGTCCATTCAGTGTAGGACTAAGCCTGGTTTAACACCCGGGTCTAAAGTTAGATGCACTTTACAGAATACCAGCGAAGGAGTCCTGGTGAGAAAGAAACAACACATCCATATTGTAGAATTAATTTATTGATCCAATCGTCTGG